>DWMY01000131.1:0-44604 GCA_018249775.1 Heliconius hecalesia formosus
CGATTACAATGAAATAAACACTAAAAGCTACTTTGATTTATTTGTAACTTTTATGTATAAAAATTTCTTAAATTTATTGTGTACTTTTTACGTGATGCGTGTTTACATAAACAGATAAACAGACAAACAGATAAACAGACAAACAGATAAACAGACAAACAGATAAACAGACAAACAGACAAAAAATCCAAAAATGTTGAAAATGGATTCTGTTAATTATCCTTTAACACCCTGGCAATTTTTTTTTTAAATATTTTCAATGTACAGAAACGACTTTTCTACAGATTTATTATAAGTATAGATATTTTTTAACCCTCTACCAGAGTTTAAAGTTTTCATGAATTAAAAAAGAATCCATAGTATTAAAAAATGTTATTTAATATTTATTATATAAAACTAATTTTAAGAAGAAAAAAAAACATTATAATTTTATTTTACCTTTAATTGTAAAGGCAATAACAAAAATAAACATATTGCAATATTGTATTTTTTTTTCATTTCTGATGACGTTGTATGCTTGATTTTGATATTTCAAGTGAATTATATCCATAAGTATAGACCTGAGTACTCTGAGGTCTGCTGAGGAAGTGATTAAAGATTCGGAAAATTTTACTCTTCTTTTAAATGAATAATTATGGGTCATGTTTGTGAATTTCTTACTTGAATTTTATTTTTCTTTATAATGTAATAGAAATGCTCGTTGAATTACATGTACTTCATTGCTTTAAATGCAAATGTATGATGCTATAATTTTAACATTTATACTATGCTACATCAAAAAATCGTCAATGATGAAATTTGTCACTTTTGCCGTATAATTTTCAGATCTTTTTATTTATGGATATCCAGATCAGCTTAAAATATTAACCTTAATATTTTTTAATATACTCTTTAATAGAAGCTGAAATCTACATTTTCTCGTTATCACGGAGTACATTAACAATGGTTTTAGTTACTGCTAGCTGTTTCTCTGAGTTTTGTCAACAGAAACTTATATATGTAGTATATTCTTTATCACGTCTGCTATATCGGGTAGCAATTTGAAATTATATTTTGCAAATGCTCCAAGCCCAGGACAGTCCACTTCATATCATGTTATGAGCTATTCTCCCATAATCATTTTCTCAAGCCACTAATTACAACACAAATCAAAATAATATTATAAGGAAACTAATTTGGTGGAAAAGTAATATATTTCAGTTAACATTTCTTTATAACGTGTTGAAAATAGAAATGAATGACAACGCAAAGCTTGATTGATTGTATTCTGCGTACTATCAAAACTAATGACAAGTGATTTTTTACAATTTGTATTATCAAATTACCCGGTGGTTACGTTGCAATATGGTTATAACGAATGTGTTTTAAAAAATATAATTAGCCCTTATTCATAATGCCCTATTAACCCATTTAGAGACCCATAACTCAACTAGCAGTAAATACAAGGTTTTTAAATTATTAATGGATAGATACCGATGTAATAAAATAAAAAAACGTAATTTTTTTTTATTTTATTTTAAAAAGAACGCTGTCTTCTAACAAGGCCAATGGCCTCAAGTGGTACGGTAAGGTACTTTCAAAACAATTTTTTTAACATAAAGTGTTTTACAACATTTTTTATATTGCCAACGGCAAGAAGGCGGTCTTATGGCATACTGCACATCCCAGTTGCTGGAAAAGTCTTTGGAGGTAGTGGCCCACTCCATCATGCTGCAGTCTTGGTACTGCAGAAGCTCCTGAGTGCATAGATACACTCTATCAAATAGTGACGAGCGATGTAAAGACGAAAATAAAGCTGATCTACATTATTTGTATTAAATAGTAGGTGTAGGCCATGAAGTTACAAAAGCCAGATCCAGCATTTATGTGAATAAAACCCACCACAGTTTTCTGCCACGTACAGCAGTATGATACATGCATAATAGATTGATCAGCTAGATCAACTCCGCACATAACCTTGTTATAGTTTTGAAAAACATACGGAATGACAATGTCCACTTTGTTTTTCTCTACAGCACTCCATTTCTTTACTTTATTCAGAGGTAGAACGCTGTCAAAATTTGACCCCATTATGCAATCGCTGTTATTCAACCATCACACAAATAAAATTTGGATGATTTGGTCAAAACGATAATCAACAACGACACGGTTTTCCTTTTTCATATCTTTAATTGCTGTGTGAAGACACTTCTTAGTTCTACCTCCGCGAACAGTACCAGTTGCTCGATAACCAAACTATGGTAAATGTCAAGGCAATGCATAGCTGGTAAAGAATTACCAGCCTGTTGAGTAGTAGTTACTGCTCTCTGTAACGTAACTACTCTAGTACCCAAAGGCTCCATAGGATTGACTCCTATGGTCTTTCCATAGTACAAGTTGTAGGCATAACAGTATCCGTCTGATTTCATAATCATCCAGTTTTTATACCCAAATCGTACTTATCGTCTCCTTATTCTTCGTCGTTAACTACACTTGCTTCTGGAGACAGAAGTAAGTAAGTTTTCCTTTCCGACGTCTTCTTCTTCAGTTATTACAGCTTCAATTTCTTCTTTACTACTGCGTGTCAATATATACTTGATATAAACCTGCGGATAAAAAAAAATACTTCTGATGTGCCTATTGGCCCCAATTGAGAACAGCATAGTAAAAGATGAATTTATCTTATTACAACTCTTCTTTTCTAATCAAATGTAATTATATTACATAGTTTACTATATAATTGAGTACATTTTGTACCAAAACCAAGGAGTCTAGAAGAAAAAGTTAAAAATAAAAAATGTGTACTATTTATAAAAAAGTTTAGATTACTTTTAAGGAAACAATATAACGATAGACTGTTTATCGGCACAATTCTAGACATGAACTGCATAAAACCAAAAATATAAAAATAAACGTGACAATTTTTTAAGTGCCCCCATTGAGGCACGTCGCGTCCTTATTTATGGGTTAATCACGTGGTCCATGATACACTCGTACACAACTTTACACAAACGTATTATTTGTCTTTATTTTAAATTGCCTATTATATAAATATTTAAATAGGTACCTATATAAGACCTCCTTATTAGTAAATGTCATTTATTTTCTCTTTTGTATTAGATATGTAATTTAGGAAACCAAAACAGCAATAAATATTACTAAAAAATTGTAAAAGTATAAAAAACGACAAAAAATTCCAAAATAAAATTAAAACTATAAAAAAAATGATAATTTGTGGGCCTTCGTTACTTGTTTTATATCCAAGTATTAAATTATTATGCTTCTTTATACCTTGCGCTTTATTACTTGGGATGCTTGTGGTGTATATGGGGGGTTTGTTTAATCATTATACAGTCATCGCAGCTACCAAAATTAATGCTATTGCAAATAGCACGGCGTTTTAAGCACAATGTCGATGGAAATAAAATGTTGAATCCATAAACGGTTGCTATGGTTTACTAAACCGTTGTTATATTTACAATGGCAACCGACGAAGAGAAAAGCAAACTGGCGAAATTATTGCACGGACTGGAAGTAGCTGAGATTAAATTGCCCGAACGGTGTAATGATATTGTTCGTGAATTACAAGAAAAATACCGCGACCCGGAGGTAAATGAAGAAGTTGTAAACGAAATGTATGATAATCCATATATCCCAGACAGAGCTTTGCTCGAAGAAAACGAAAAGAAACTTAAGGAATTGCTAAGGGAAAACAAAAGGTAATGTAATTTTTTATTTAAATAATATATACATATTTATTTTATTTCTGCTTACAATATATTTTTTATCACTTGCAGGGAAAAGAAAACCATGGTTTCCAACGTTCTTTCCAACGATTCTAATCGACCGTGGCGTACTAATTCTAATAGAGAAAAACTTAACCGAATAGAAAATGAGCTTAAGCGACACCGAGATCGGGCTGCGCTAAGCATTACGCCAATGGAAGAAGAGAAAATGAATGATTTGTTATCGGAATGTCGAGAGGAAGGCCGAGGAGCGGGGCCCGTTGGGGCAGACCGGCTGAGAGAGACTGTCGACGAAGCGATGAAAAATTTACCAAACTTTCAATATAAAAATATACAAAATTCCACCGCGACTGCAATATTTCCTGATGCTGCAATTGTAGAGACTCCTGATATTGTAGAGAAACAAACTCAAAAATAAAATTTATTTTTTTATTTGAATAATACTAGGGTGAAAAAAATCTATCCATTAAAAGTCATTAAACGTTTTTTTTATTAAAACTGCATTACATCTACACTATTACATATTTTTCTTACTTTTAATAGTTAAATAAAATTACCACTAACAAATACTTGAATACGATAGCATTAAAAAAATCGTCATCTATATATATGTTATGTTTCATTTATATAGATAAATTACATAATTTAGGAAAATTTCCTATAATTTCTTATCATAAGCAGACGGTATGTTTATCTATATATTACGATTCTATATAAAAAGTACGCAGTAAAAGAATAATTAATTTAAGCACTTATTGTGTATTAGGGAGTGGACAGTATTTGGCACGACCAGACACTAAACAGTGTTTCTTACGATGCTTGGGGGAACTTAGAAATCTTCGTGTCCTCGCACTAGAGTATGCGCACATCGCGGATGGATCTGGCAATGCTTTGTTGTCTTTGTTGCCCGTGATCCGACGCCCTCATTTTCGCCTACAGGTACCTAAGTAACGTTTGAAATGCTCGTGGACAAGTTTTATAATTCTTTTAACCGTATATCTATCTAAATTTACCTTTTTTTTTTAGAAAAAGCAACCAAATTACTGTTACAGAATTAATTTTAAAATTACATTTATATTACAATATAAATAGTCAATATACCTAGTTATGTTACATATGGTAGACCATATTACGTTTTTCAAATATATCGAATAAATAAATTTTAAAGCTCTTCTGTCGTGAAGAGCAAACTCCAGGGCGAGCCAGTCCTCACTTAGGAGTCGGCGGACATGAAGTCCCTGATACTGCTTGGCGACGCGTCTCTGTCGCATGCCCAGATCTATATTTATTTATGGCTTTTTGTAAGTAATTTATTTATTTTCTGAACAGAATCTAATTATTTATTTTGTTAAACATTCAATATTTTATCATTAAAACACTTTTATTTTCTAATTAACACTAATATACGTTCATTTTAAATATATTTAGCTGTATATGTATAAATAAAAATATTTTTAGTTCTTATACGTGACTATGATCATGTCCAACGATTTTTGGCACCAAGCATGCCGTTACGTGAAGTTCATTTACAACATAGGATTTTCTTGGGGCTTGCTCAGCGACAAGATTCTGATATTAGCTGCTTCGTGCGCCTTATAGCCTATCGCTACGCCTCTACTCTTGGTTAGTTAATGTTTATAAATTAATGTCTCTATTTCAATTTTTTTTAATAACGCATTTAGTTTTCTTTATAGTATCATTAAGCATTCATCAATGGCGATCTCCTCATATTCCGTTACAAGTAATAGAAATTATGCCACATTTAACCCGTTTGGTGTACACGTGTCGAATATTTTTTATTATTTTTAATAACGCATTTAATTTTCTTTATAGTAACATTAAGCATTCATCAATGGCGATCTCCTCATATTCCGTTACGACGAGTAATAGAAATAATGCCACATTTAACCCGTTTAGTGTACACGGGTCGGATAAATAGTGAAGACCTGCATAAAGCTCTGATCATGGTGGCATGTGGAGTCTGTGATAGTAAGTCTAGTGGTATAGTCTAATATATTTATAGTTGGTATTCAAATAAACCAGTCGTCTACCAGTTATACAAATGTACAGTAAAGGTATCGCAGAAATTAAAATTTAAAATGCAAATCCACTATTATCATTACAGGTTTATTGTAAGAAAGAATGTAAAACAAAATATGTGATAAACTCATTTATTTGAAATAATATATATATATATACATAATGACATTTTTATGTGTAATATGTATATAATTTGAATGTTTTCGATTTTACTTTTGCTGAGCACGAGTTACTCTAAATATATTACGAAATCGATAAGGCACAATATATTTTGTAAGAATGAAAGCAGATATATACTTGTATATATTGTTAACAACAGCACCAATTTATTTAACTGATAATTCGGAGCAGTTAGGCGATTACTTTCACGCATATGACAAAAATAATCTTTTCTTCGGTAGCGCGTTCTCTTGATTTATAAGTTATCTGCCAATATTTGTGTGTTTTTGAATACTGTCAATGTTCCCGATTTCATCTTAACTTAAAACTTGTGTTCGAGGTCCACTCCATGCTGTTTTTCTATTAGGTCCTTCTGAGCCCGACATCAATATTTATTTCGTTACATTTCATTTACTTTCCATTTTTTTTTTTGCAATACACTTTTTTTTCTGTTCGTGTAGTATTCAAACTATTTACAGACATGTAAAAAGATATATTTTTCTTGTATCATTATATTATCGCAGTAACAACAGTGTTGATTCATTTCATCACTTGCCATCTATATGATGCCTATTAGGGCAATTCATATTGTCCATAAAAAATAAAAAAAAAAAATCCTAATTTAATAAACGTTATTAACATTAACCATTTGTTCGCAAAGTTTGTGTACGAGATAAAATGTTGTACATATGTAAAAATTTCTAAATGAACTTAAAATAAAAGTCCTATTATTATACTTTTTTTTAAATATATAGTATATTTTTTTTAGGTTATAAACTTTTTTATGTGATAATATTTACAAAATTACGTTTTTTAAAAAACATCATGTTTAAAAAAATACAGAATTAAAGCATCTACACATCCAAATACAAGATGATGCAACTAAAACAAAATACTGGCGCAATGTCGCCGACAAACTAAAAGAAGAATTCGAACAAATAATGCAACTTTATAACATCAATTTGGTGGTCGACATTTATAAAAGCTAAATAAACATTTAGTCAACACTGAAATTAGAAGCAATATCAGAAATAAAAGATATAACAAAATATGATTTTCATTTTTTTTATCTAATTCGTACGTGTGTTATAATTAATAAGACAACAAACAACAGGAGTATAATAAATAAAGATTATATTTCTTCATATAAAGTTTATTTACATAACATACATATTAACTGACAAGGATAGCTAAAATAATTAAAATAAACTCAGCAGCAGGGGAAAGGGTGCGGGCGTGACTCGCCAGATCACCATAGATTTGAGACAATGGTAAAAGCTGAGAATATTACAATAAAATGTTAAATAAAATGTTTAAAACTATAATAAAAAGTTAAAAGTATAAAGTAATTAAAAAGAAGTAAAACACTTTATTTATATTCAAGTGCAAACTGATGTTCTGATGATAACAAAAAATCTTAACATAGCGAAAAAAAATATAAAATAAACATAATTTACTGTAAAATTTATCTTCAATCCGATTTAGCTGAAATAATGAAAATAAAGTTAGCAGCGAGGGAAGGAGTGCGGACGTGACTCGCCAGATCACCACACATTTGAGACAGTGGAAAATGCCGAGATATTACAAATAAAGTGTTAAATGAATACAGTAATTAAAAAGAGTAAACATTATTACTATTCAAGTGGTGCAAACTGATATTGTAGTGATAACAAATAATCTTAACAAAGCAAAAAATAATAATAAAACGCATTTTACTGTAATTTTTTTCACGTATTCAATGTAGATGAACCTAGTTTTAATTTACTCACGCCCTCGATGAGCCGCCGTCCGTCCGGGAGCTCGGTGCAAAGTGGGAGGAGTGGGAGCGCACGCAGTGGGACTGCTCTGCTGTCAGTCCAGCGTTAAGTTGAGCCCTACGACCCTAGTTACACAATTGATCGAGAGCGTTTCGAGTTTCGCGTTTCCATTGCAGGCATCGCGAGCCCAAATGAAGACCGCAACAGGTTATTAAATGTGTAAATCTAAAATATATTTTTTACATTTGTCTTTACTAAAAAAAAATTGCCGTCTATATCTATATAAAATGAAAACAAATCGATATACAATATTTAAATATAATAAAAATCTGTCAACATCTCTCATTGAAGTCGATTGTCCGTGCAGTATCGCAATTAGCTAGGGCGCCGCCACGGAGCCGCCACGGAGCGCGCGTCGCGTGGCGACCAACAACGCGCCATATGATGACCTCGAAAACGTTCGTAATTTATATATGTATATAAAATGATCTATCGCAATCTGTTTAACATCTAATATATCGTCGTGGATCGCTGTTATAATTACTGTTGCTACGTAACGTGGGCCTGTACCTACGAAGAGCATGAAGACTACCGACCACGCCGGAAGCCCATAGACCTTATAATTTTAACAATAAATACATACATACTTTTATCTTTATACCAAAATAAATTATAACTTAATTATTTAGATTTTAGTATAGTATTATTATAACCGCTGCACGGATTGTCATAACCGATAACGAGTATAAATTGTACAGTCCACGTTTATATAGACATTTTTCGTGTAAATATAACTATGATTATTTCGCAGTCGCATGTATAAAAATCACCATATCGTAAATATATATAACAATATAATATAGCAATACATGTACAACCTATTAGCGAATATATCAAATAATCAAATACAGATTCCATCACATTGAGGAACTGCAAGCGGACTCGAACAATGGGGGTGGTCGTATCTTGAACCAGTGAGATGTTGACGAGGCGTCGAGTCGGCGCGGGCACGCTGCGGGCAGACCGACCTCCGGCAAGGGACACATGCGCAGTACTTGCAACTGTATATCAATATTACAGTTATTACTGCATCCCTTTCGATCGGCTTTCATATGTAATCATATGTCTATGTGCCCGTGCCGACTCGAAGAATCGACAGTTTTTTTTTTTTTGTAATTTATAACAATAGAAAACCTAAAAATTTCCCACTATTCCCGAATCAAGACATTGTTCGATCACGTTCAATTATTTCAACGCACCAATCGATAACATCACATCGAAGCAATTAAAATGTGAACTCCGATAAATATCTATACCATAACAAATATAATACAACATATCTAGCTCGTTACTTTAAGCATTCAAATATAATCTAAGAGTGTTCGAGGGAAGAAGGAGGCTTCAACAAGTCAAAGAAAAGTAGTGAAGACATGTAGGTTAGTATTCTAATATATAAAAATATATAGGAGGGGGAGGGATTCGTGGTCGTTATATGTGGAGGTGAAGTCAGCGGCGCGCACCACCGCCGCGGCACGCACTGCCTCTGCGACGTGTCAGTCTTCACTGCAGGACTCCTCGTTGTCCGCTTCCTTGATGTTCGTGAAGAACGACGTCAGCGCCTTCAGCATTACGGCTACAAGCAAACAAACACAGAACATGCTTAATGAATTGATATCTATTCTAGAGTCCGAGCAAAACAAGGTTTTCAGACGATATCGAACCTTCGGCTTTGGTCTCAGTTTCACCAGAAACCACAATCGATTTTTTTTTATATACAGGATGACTGAAGGTAAATTAAAACGGTCATAGAGGATGCCATTTCCAACAAATTTTAACCTATATTGCATGGTGCGAAAATATACCGTTTACGAGGTATTATTAGCCATATAAAGATTTTTCTAAATAAGGTTTACGAGGTATTATTAGGCATATAAAGATTCTTCTAAAAGAAGTATATAGAGACCGGAGCGCTTGGCGCGTTCTCTCTGACTACCCCGCTAAGGGTACCTCTCTAATTATGTATACGTTGACCACAATTTGCAGAGTGACGCCTGACAAAGTTCTAAGTTTCGGCACGGCTGAAGGTTCGGCCGGTATTCGGGCGACCCTGAAACTATGGCCGAAATTACGATCAATGGCCGAATCTCACTAAAACCATTTCTTCGGTCTATCACTAAAATATACTAAACACTAATAAACTATAATAGAATAAATACCTTTTCCCTCGGGCTCCTTTTCAGATACTTCCCATGCTATGAATCCTTCAACACTAATTATATATTGTTCATGTAAGTATTGGAATATATCTAGTGTTAATCCTGAAACAATATGGAATAAATCTTATTTTTTTTTAATAAAAGCGTAGTGAATTATTTATATCGCGCTAGCCTTTAAATATACACATCCAGGCATGAATAAGTTGATATAGTAACTTGACTTGCCAATCACATTTTTTTTAATTGTAATTACCTTCTTAATAAGAGAATTATTTAAAAATACACAAGTTTGGCCTGTAAAATAAACAACAATTTAATTCTAATGATGAAAACTTACCTTGTGGATGTTCCAGTCTATGTATTAGCTGCTGTATGCCGAAGAGGCAGCTGGCTTCGCGCTGCTCGCGGGTCTCGCCGAACTCGTTGATAAGCGAGGAATATTTATTCATGCGGTCATGGCTGAAGTGCAGCACATCGCGGCCGTCGTTGCCGTAGAGCGCGTGCTCACATATCGCTTGAATATGTGCACGCATGAACCAGTCCTCGTTGGACGATGCGCCAAGGTTATCCTGTTTGCATTATTAATTACTTGTTTCAATATAGGTCGGTTTTTAATTATCATTATTAACTATCAAAGTAACCACCAAAGGTCTAGCGGAATAAGCATAAAGTTTAGCACAAAAACTATCATTCAACCCAAAGAATTCAAACATGCTGTGCTACTGTACCACAAAGAGCTTTTTTGTTAATTAGTTATAATTATGTTACATATAAATATTAATATTTGTTATAAAATATTTATATTTGTTCTTATCATTAATTAGACAAGTCCTACCTGCACCCATCCTCGGATACAGTCACAGCTCTCATCAGCATTCATGAGTTGGAGTAATTTGCTTTGTGTTTCACTTGGGGTCATAATCTTTTTCGTGTCTTCGATGGCGTCACCTCCCTCCATAAATTCTAATTTATTGTCTTCTATCCACTTGGGAACCTGTAACAGTATTATGTTTTGAAGATTCCATCTCTCGTATTACAATCAATGTTATATATTTCTATTTATTTGACGAACTTACCTGTTCTTCATCCATCCATTGTTTGAATTCCAAGTTAGATTCCTGCCACTTTGTTTTAACAAAGAAAGGTCCCATGCTCTCTTTCAATTCTTTAATAATGGCTTTTAGGAGCATATGTCCATGATTTGCTTTGACAATTTGTTCACACAACCTAAATATCTGTACAAATGTGATATGCTGAAAAGAAAACAACATTTTAAGTAAATTGGTAATTACTATTAGTTAGAAAAAGAAAGTTTAATTTAAAAAAATCAATAAAAATTGTATCATACCCTCTTTTCAATATGAGGTGATATAAACTTTCCTAAGTAATCATATAACATAGGAATATCTATATATAAATCTGGTGCAAACTCCAAGATTTCATTTAATCCTGCCAATAAATTGTCAGAGGATATTGTCCCAGTTGAAACAAGGTGGTGAAGTGCTTTCGCAATTGCCATAGTTTCCTTTGCTGACCTGTATGGATGAAGGTAATGCTTAATATTGAAGAAATGTATTATAAAATAATATTTATCATGTGGTAGCTAAAAACTTACTTTTCAAGGGCAACATTAAGTACTTCAGTGACCACCGCTGCATGGTACTGAGCAGGGAAGGTTTGTTTGACTTCCGTAACCAATTCTTCATCATTACGATTAACAATAAATTCCATGAGGATCATTTTGACAGTCTTCTTCTTGGCCTCAGGGAGAGGCTCTTGAGCCACGGGTGCCGAGGGCACTGGTTCAGGGGCAGGTGCTGGGGTAGCATTCGAACTTCTGCTACTTGAGTTGGAGCGCGTCTGTCCCATAGACCCTGAGCGGCTTCCACTGCCACTATCTGTACAATTAATTTATATTTATTTTTTAATATGTTTTCTTTATAAAGAATATTTCATAAAAACTACTTTAGATAAGATAGATATTTTTTGTTTTTTTAATTTGGCAATTATAAAACGTTCATATTTATATTCAGTAATGCATATTATTCAATATAACTAAAAGTAAGTGTAACTTTATTTTAAGCACTCTTCATATTAAAAAAGGACAAAGGAATGTCTAATCACTAAGTTCTCTAGCAAACCTGCTGTATGCAAGAAGAGCATAATGAGACAATTATTTTTTTCAGATTTCTCTCCACCTTTTTATTGCAATTAAAATTGAAGTCTACTTTTAAAGCTATTAATAATTATATCACTCACTGAAATCACCTCTGGAATTGAATGTCGATCTCTCAATCGACTTTGAATGTTGATAACTTGGTGTTAGATCCTTGTTTGCTAAAATTGAATTATAATGAACTTATGAACATTACCATTACTGATACATTAACATAATACACAAAATATAATAAATATATACACAAAATATATGTTTACACTAAAATGTACTTACTAATTTAAGTAATGACATAAATAAATTAAACACCAAATGAAATATAAAACTAAATAAGCCAAAGATTAAAAAGATCTGATGATATTGTATAACTATGTAATATTATCAAAGTACTTTTAAATAAACTAACCTCTGAGAGATGTAGGATCAGCTTGGACATTTTCAAGCACACTATACATATTTTTGGAAATACTAATCATTGAGTTGCTGCTTATTTGAGCTGGAGTCTTTGTACCTGAGCCTTGATTCCAGGCAAAGTTTGTTGGGGCCAATTTAATGTTACTAAGACTCTGAAAATAAAAAGATAAATTTTACATTACATATGAGCTTATTAAAAATAAAACTATTTTTACTTTAACTTTCATATTTTCAGACTTAACAATGTACAAGATAAAATTTGCCACTAAAGTAAAATAACCTTTCACAGGAATGATATTTATGAACAAAAGTTTCTTCAGTCTCAGTTTGTTGTCACATAAGGGACTAATGACAAATAAAAATGAATGTATCTTTCATATCTTAAATCAAATTTGAATTAATAAAAAGTTAAATCTAAGTATAGTCTATAATGTATTTTAGATCTACACTTGCTTAAGATGTTAAGTGAACCAATATTGATAATTTATTAATATAATAGCTGTATTATAAATTTTATTAATTGTATAGTAATGAAAATTATATAAATAAAGCAATTTTTACCTTTTGTGTGACAGCCTTTAATTTTGAAGTGTCAACAACGTAATTACTGCGCGAGGTCTTCCACTGGTTGTCCATAAAGGAGTTCGAACCCTGGCGTCTCTCACCTCCACGCTTGCCGCGACCACCATCCTCACGCCGGAAACCTCCACCGCCCATTGGCGACGCATTCATCAACTATGAATATTTTTATATTTTTTATGAATTTAATAAAAAAAAGTTTAGCAAAAATTATTAATCATGCTCTGTAAAATATAACATTTGTGTAATACATAATAATATTACCTCAATATGTCTTTGCTGTTGTTCAGCTTCTTTTTGAATCTGGTCCATCATTTTAGGTTGGGAATCTACAACATTTTTAGCCACCCATTTTCTTTTCTTGAGTTCAATGACATCTTGGATCATAAAACGAACTCTACTACTGATTTTGTTTGATTTGCGATCGACAATCTCTTGCATTTTCTTAAATACATTTTCAAGTTGCTCTTTCACTTCACTTTCGACCTGCTCGCCTATAGTAGTAAGCAATTTGCAAAGGCATTCCAATTTCTCTTCTTCTAGCTTATCTATTAAGTATGTCATACAATACACCATAATTTTCGATGTCAGCATCTTTAATTTATACAGCTCACCTGAAAGTAATTATACATAATTTATTTCTTCCATAATTTTTACACAATATTTGATTTTCGCAAATAACATTAGTATAACAGTAGTTTGTAAGACAAATTCGCTTGAAGCTATATTTTTATTATAAATACACTGATGTATAAATTATTATACACAACTTAAAAAAATATTATTTAATTGTTTAAAATTGAGAATTTCTTTAAATAACATGTTACAAAGAAAATTGTATATACATAAAAAAAAATTTAATAACCAATTTTCATGGTATTACCAATTCAAATTTCATTTTTTTTGTTATTATATGGAATATTCTTGACAAACGCACAAAAAAGCAAAGCAGACGCCAAAAGAATAGATGTAATAATAATTGGATTACTAAATCCCCAAAACAAACAAATCTGGAGAAACATGAAGGGGCTTTCTATCCTAGGAGGCCTTTTCACTAAACTTCAAGTAATATACACAAGAAAATATATAAAATGTCATAATATAACTACTTTCTATGCTTAGGTAAAGGAACAAAACTAAATAAATAAATAAAAAAAAGTCAGAATAATAATTTTATTTCAATTTTTATTGGAAATGATAACATGGAAACAAATAACTTAAGAGATTTTTTCAAAATTGAAAACTTACTAGTCAGGGCCAATATTCTTTATGAATAATAGTTAATTGTTATATGAGAGACTAATGAAGCGAAAACACTTCATTATACAATAAAAAAGAATATGTAAAGTTTAAGTTCAAAAAAGAAAACGCAAGCCGATTGTGGGTAACAAATGCAAGCAGTTTTGTCTCTGACTTAAAATTTCGCTATGACGATTAATGCGGGTTATTGTTAAAAATATAATATGGGAGATATATATAACTTTAGGATAGCAAATAATAAAATATGTGAATAAAATAAATTGCAAAGATGATAAAATGATGGCAAAGCAAATAAAGATGAAAATATAAATAAGGATATATTATATGGCTGCTTAAAATAAACCACTAATAAAGCTATAGCATCGGCATAATGTTCCTTCGCAAGGTCACGCATGTTGCAAATGTCCATGTAATTCGCAAGGTGCATGCATTTTCACATTTATTGACTGCCTCTAATAATTCATATATACAGGTTCACAGAGCAAATTTCATTTTTTTCATAACTTTAGCGTAATCGCATGGCAAAAATGTACGACACGAAGATTTTAAATATCAAAAACATATATATTTACCTATAAATCTGACATTTCCAACAGATCTCATTCTGACACGCCTGTTTTCTTCGCCAAGCATAAGATGAAGCTCTTTCTTCTTAGTCTAAAAATATATATGTCACTTATTATTTATCATTTAGTAAAAACTATAGCAAAGTAAATACTTTAGTTAGTAATGTTACTTACAGGATCTGTACATTCATTTATATCTTTTTCTAATTTTAGGACTTGCTCATCAACCTTATTGGTGACAAACTGTTTTTGACATCTGCTGATAATTAACATGCGAAAATTGACACATTGTTCAGGAGCATTGTCTGCTGGTACCTATAAAAAATGATTTTTCGTTAAAAAATTATAAATATTTTTAAAAACATTATTTCACTTTTCTTTTTTAAACATGTGTTACAATTTATTACCTTTAACATTGAAAGTTTACTGCACATAGCAGCATATGCTTCAGAATAGTTTGGCTCATCAATAGCTTTTTCAAAAACTAAATCAATGACACCCTCTAAGCGACTTTGAGTATTGATTTCCAATGATTTCACTTTATCTAATAATGTATCGAATTTTTGAGGTGTCAACTTGTTTAGTATACCACGGAATTGTTTGTATAAATCCTGAAAAATAAAATTGGGTTAATATATTTTAGGATTTATCCTTAAACATAAATATTCAATATTTTCATTTGATCTTTGCCCACATTCACCTGTGTTTTAAATTCTTCTTCAGTAAGATTATCCTTTTTAAAACGAGCTGGTCTCCAAGCATCTTTTGTTTGGTTCAATTTCACATCTTCTCTCAGAGATAAGGATACATGTATAACATTCTTGTGAGAACTGTTGGATGAAGTCAATTTCACACTCCCTTTGCCTGATCGAAAATATTTGTTATTAATATTTTTAAAAAGTATTACATTTATAATGTTTCATAAAAATTTTATGATTCATATTTTTTTTATATTCTGCTGAATGTTGCTTACCACCTGGAGGTATAATTCTGCCTTCCTTTTTGTTGGGTTCCCTTGGTGTGTTACTTCTGATAGATCCAGAATTCTTCAAAAAAGTAGGGAAAAGAGAATCATTCATAGGACGTGAAATAGAACTGAATGTCATTGTTTCCTGAACTGGTGACTGAGGGAAAGAAATAAAAGTTATTACAATTGCACTAGAATAAAGTATATAAAAGCCGAGCCAAAAAGTAGTGCAAAAACCTTTATAACATTGCAGGTTTCCAGTAATGGTGCATTTGGTTTATTCTTAGAAAGAGGATCATCTTTAATTTGCATTAACAGTCCAATATCATAATATTTCTTGCCAGACTTATTCAGTGGAGACCATTGATCTGTAGGAGAAAAAAAAATTAAGCAATTTTATTTAAGGGAATGAGCTCACAGCAGTGCCTGGGATTTGCAACTCAAGTTTATGTACTATAATTCATTGACTACTTCTTTTAAACAAAACAATAAAATATACATATAATGAAATTGTAACAAATGACTGTCTGTCTATATATATGGAAGATATATGAGAAAATTTATTATTAGGGGCAATGTAATAGAACCCAAAACAATTATTTTTTCCTAGTCTCAGAAGTGCCTTAATCTATTTAAATGTAGTTTTCCACTATTGTATTTTGGCAAACTTTCCTTAACAGTGTTTGTTTTATTTTAATTGGTTCGTAAATAAAGTATGTAGTTCAACAAAATTGCTACTACAATTTTTTTTTAAATTGGCTGCGACTTTAGTTTTCAATATATAGAAAGTCTTTTAAGTGATATATTTATAAGACCACGTAAGTAATTTAGATAAGTAAATACATAATAGTTTAAGCTTGCGAAGCTGCAAGCAGTAAAATAAAATACAAACCATCAGAATATTTGTACTTGGGAACAAATACAGAAGGTGAAGATGCAGTAGAAGGTTTTTCTTTTTCTGAAGGGTCTTCATCTTGAGAAAGGCTATTTTCTTGTTCCTTATTTATTTTATCAGTCTCATCTTTACCGTTTTCATATGATTCAGTTTTGTTTAAGTTCAGTTCATTGTTTGACATTTTGTTAGATTTCTTATTATTATTTTTTGTATTTTTTATTACTTTTTCATTTTTAGTGACTTCATCTTTAACAGTCTCAACCTTAGTTACTTCAGTGGGGTTTCCATTGGCAGTATCTGGAGCTGAAAGTAAATTTCCACATTATAATATTTTTGATAAAGATATTATGCTTTATAATGAATAAACTTTGCTTACAAACCTGATGTCTTATTATTAAGATTAATATCTTTCATTTTAGATTCAGGGTGGTTTCTTGCTACACTGGCTATGCTTTGGGTAAGTTTAGCTTGAGCTTGTATAGCACTTGATTCTTCTTTTTTTATTGATAATTCACTTACAGATTGCTCTTTAGCAACCTTTTCGATGCTAGCTGATAAAAGTTCAGTGGCAGTGGGGGCAGATTTGACAGGGAATGTTGGCTCTCTGTTTATCACAACCTCAGGTTCCTTGTCAACATTGGGTAATTCAGTCTCAAGTTTTTCTGACAATTGCTTTGATTCTTTTAGTTCTACACCAATATTTTTGATTACTTGACTAGTTGAAGGATTGATAGTGTCCAGTAAACTATCAACTGAACTAATCTCTGTAAAAAAAACTTCCATTGTAATTTGGTCCCTTCAAATCATTAATATTAATGATTATTAATTAATACAAAGAAGTCATTGCCATTAAACTAATTTTGTAACAACTATAAATAATTATATTCTTATGTGTACACAAACTATATCTTTAAAAGCAATTAGTAAATTATGTAAACTCTTAAAATAAATATCAGTATGAGAGATAAAATCGAACTTAAATAACAATAAATACATTTCAATAACACCCATGTGACTAAAATACATTTTTTATTTATGGTTAAGCATTTACTTTCACTTTTTATGATCCTGTTTAAATTTTCTATTTATTGAAAAACTTGAGCAAACATAGCTTTTATAACACATAATGCACTGTTCTAAATACATATTGCAAGTATCACTGTCACCAGCAATTATAATGTATTCATACCTATACATTTATACAAGTCTCATAGTATGAGACCGAAATTTACATACATCGAAGGTAGAAACGTTAACAACAATAAGAGCTACGTATAAATATATTGATTTAAACTTTATTTAATTGATTAGGTAACTAAATTTATTACGTATTTAAGTGCATTATATGAAATTACTATAATATGCAAAATGGCAGTTCCATCTATTAACTCACAGTATCGAACGCAAAGTGCAGCGATATTAAATAGCAAAAGATTTATAACATGTTGATTATTACGGATCTTGATATATATTGTGACTTTTTCTACATTTTTAATGTCATCTATCACTTTTTAAGAACCAAGATCGAAATCTATAAATAGAGACGTGAGGTATTTCCACGTGGGAGTTCTATCTACACTGTACCTGCGATTATTAGACTAAATAAAAAATATGTGGCACTGATAGCTTGATTATATCACAGGTTGTAAATCCGTAAATTTAGAACAAAACTCCGAAAGGCCCAGATAGTTACGTCGACGCAGCAATATGGTAAAAGAAAGTCTATTCAAAAGGTCACTCAAGGATCTAGAATGAATTTTAGCACTTGTTAACTACTATCACTTTTCTTATTTTTAAAAACTTACATAAAAAATAATCTAAAAATGCTAAATTATCATTAACTTGTAAAAAAGGTTGCGAGTAATAAAGACAAAATTATTTAAAACGCAGCCATGCTCAGAGTGACTGTGAAGTAAAAGCCGCCATGTTGGATCGTTCCATGCGGACAGGAGACCTAATGCAACTAGTGTTGTGCGCAAGTACCGAATCGACAATTTTTTTTAAAGTAATTTCAATAAATTCGTTTTACATATTTTAATTTACAGTTTAACTAGCGGTTAAATAAATTAAAAATATTATTTTAAAAGAAATAAGATTTTACATTAATTTTGTATACATATTTTAAAGTTTTCATACTACGAAAATTTTATGTTCAAAAAAAGAAAAATGTATAAAATACACAAAAAAAATTAAAGTTTTTTAATATATAATTAAACACGTATATATTAGTATTTTATTTTTTATGTACTGTTTCGATATAAAAATAATCTACACGAGTATCCATACAGTTTGTCTATGGATTTATCAGTGTTGCCGTAAGTAGTTATGTTGAAAAAAAATTTGAAGTAATGTAACGTAGAATATAGTAAAATTAAAATTGATGAATATTATTTTTGGGTTAATTAAATAACTTCATAGTATTTAGAAAATTGCTTCAATATGAGCATGTCTTAAATAGTCAATATTAAGCTGAGGATGAAAAATTTTATTTACAAGTTGAAATTCACTCAGAAATGTTTCGATAAATCATAAAACCTCTATTACAGTGAAGTGATATTTTTATCAGTTTATTGTGGTAGTGTGGTCCGTCTTTTACGATAGGCATTATAATAACTGTAAAGTTACAACATATTATATGAATTTAAATAAATGTCTTATAATAATATTACAAAAACTGGTGTGATAGGTGATTACTATTATACACATTCAATACTTTTAAATATACCTAGCCTATATTCTTTATCCTTTTGATTTATTTTTGATAAATACCAAAATGAAGAAGTCTATAGTTTAACCCTTGACGCAGTTATTTCGTAGACAAATAAAACAATATATCTAAATTCAATAATTCCATTATTACTAAATTTAAATCATCAGTTTTGGTAATATTTGGTAATATTTGTAGGTCAAGTCAAATAGGTCTAGCTGTTTGATTGAGTGGCTGGTCATTCAGCTGGCCTCTAGTTCAATGGTGTTGTTAAGTAAAGAAACTAGAGTATTCATTGATCAGCTAATAAAGCAAGTTTTCTTCTGTATAGTCATCTCATTGCCAAATTTTTGTACATTGAAATATTATAATGAATAATAATTTTACTTTTCATCATCAACCATCAGTACAAAAAATTAGGGCAGTGATTAATAATATTTTGTGTTATAAGTATTTCAGTTATCTATATTTGTTCATATTGATTTTAGGTGAAAAATTTAAATATATATTAATATTTGTTGTGGAAAGAGGATTTCAGAAGAACAAAGTGGATTTACAAAGTCTTGTGTTTAAACACTGCCCAAAAATGTACCTATTTTTTACTACCAATAAAATTTTAAACATTTGCCAAAATAGATTGTATATGGTCACCAAATAATGTTTCCTAAAATGTTAGTAAATAATTCAATTTTTAATTGTTATTGACTGCCATAAAATATATGGATGCCTTTAAAATTCACTTGATATTAATTACTATATATTGTGGATGAATAGTCAAGTCTAGTCAATTTTATGTCAAGAGTTGGTAATTTTTGCCAGGATAAAAAAGCTTACAATTGCTAGAATTTTTTAAAATACCAAATAATATATGGGGGTTCCCTAACATACATCACTTGTTTATTTTTTATGAAATTAATTAAACTTGATAATATAATCAAATAGTATAGGTATGTCAGTCTTCGTATTAAAATCAGCTTCACACTGTATCTCGCATATAGCAAGGTAGAGAGAACCTACTGTTAATGTTCCGTATCCTGTACCCCACATGCCGCCGATTTTTTCGAGGCATTACGTGCTGAGCGGCGGAACGCCAAGGTCGATTTTTCCTTGGTGCCAAAGTGTAGAAATGAAAATGTCAATAAATAATAATTTATTCCCCTCAATAGGAATCAAACCCACAACTGTCGCGTTACAGTCACACTCTTGTGCCCCTGCGCCACGACGGCCTTATAATTGCTGAAAAATAGAAACATCAAAGACAAAATGAAAATATGTGTTGTTTTCATTTCAAATTATTGGATTAACAGAGCAACAAATGCACAATTAATTTATTTTGGATGACGTCAAACTAATTTGGAGTAAGATTTTGATAGTAATATTAATTTCTGTGTGAGACTTTATTTGGTGACCATTTATCGGTTTTGGGAAGCAAAAAAATATTTGTGCAATGTTTGCAAAGATTATAATGTTTGTTTATTTATTTTGGATCATAATATGATATACTTTAGGATACATTTTATATAGTCAACTTAATTGTTTTGAAGCTATTTATTATACTTGGTACTTAGTCTTAGGGTCTTAAAAATATTTCTTGTGATCGTCTAAATTATACCAATTTATAATATTTTAAATTAAATTTAGTAATTTTGAAGTAAGGTATAAAATTTTTGAAGATAGCAATACTTGTAAACTAAAAATGTTGATTCATTGTAAAAATATATTTTTTTTTCAATGTCATCAGAGTATTGATAGATATAATAATTCAAAATGATCTATAAGAATGATATTAATATATATATATATATATATATATATATATATTAATATCAAATTATATATATATATATATATATATATATATATATATATATATATATATATATATATATATATATATATATATTTTTTTTTTATATAGAGATAAAAATATATAAAAAAAAAAAAATATATATAAAAAATATATATATATATATATATATATATATATATATATATATATATAAAAAAATATATATATATATATATATATATATATATATATATATATATATATATATATATATATATATATATATATTGGCTTATTACATAGTGCGAGAAATGTATCACAAAGACATGAGAGCAATCTATATTATCCCAGTAGTAATTTCATCAAATTTGTATTGGTGCAAGCAATGTAGCTTTCTTTGATTATTTATCTGGGCCTCAAATGGAAGTTTCATTCAATATGGTGACATGTGTAGTAAATTATAAAATAAACAAAGTATTTGCTGGATATATGTAAAGTCTTCTATGATATAGTAGATTTTTTTAAAATTTATCATACAATAATATTATGCATTATTACTTGAATTTTGCATATTTTTTTAAAATTATTATTTGAACACATGGTTTTTATAGAAAAAGTTTTAAGTTGTGTTATTAAGAAAAAAAAATCTTTATAGATTCATAAATTATATAAATGTGTATTTCTATATTATATTACTCTATAAATATATATTTTTAAATCTATTGAAATTATTTTGTTAATTACTTTTTAATACTATCAGTGAAATTTATGCATTATCTTGGCAAAACAAATTTGCAAGTAAACTCTTTCTACTCTACTCTGTTTATAGTCTACTCTATCTGCTATCATTGTGACTTAGACAGATTTTTGCGCATTCTTCATACCCCCTCCCAGAAGAATAAGCAATCCAAATTTTAAAACACTATTCTTTTTACTAAGGCATTATGTTTAAGATTGTAGATTGAGGAGGTGTTGTTTAATATCCTATAGTTAATTTTATTTAAAAATTATTAACACAAATTGATGGTCTGATGTTTTTTTTTTATTATTTGATTTTTTTTAAATTTCATAATGCCATTTGTTGTGTTATGTGATGTAGAAAAAAAAGTACTCACCAAACGATGTTGGTCCATTAGGTTGAGGCATGTTCTCTGTTGAGTTTGCTTTGGTAATTACTTTTTCCTTATCTTCTGATCTCATTCTGTCTCTAGGTTCTCTTATACGCTGGGGCTGTGGCGCGGGGGTTGTTGTTGGGGCGGAGGCGGGAGCGGAGGCAGCAGCGGGAGCGGGAGAAGGCGCGGGGGAGTTAACAGACGTTGAGTTGGCAGGGGAGGACTCGGACTGGTTATCACCTACGGACGTGAGTGTAGACGAACACATCGACACAGTAACGGGCGACGCCAGTGTCGCAGAAGATTGTATCGATTCTGGCATGACACTCGCTTCTATGTGTACTGTTTGAGGAACTATAGAATTCGAATTATCTGATTGCTTTTCTATTTCGTCTTGAGGCACAACTGGTTTGTTTTTGTTTTGTTTTGGTTGCTTATTATTTTGTAAATTCTTATTATCTACGGCTAAAGGCTGTATTAGATCCATACTTTTCTGAATTTGCTTAACATTGATAGGCATTTTAGGCACTACAACAGGACTGTCCGATATAGCAGACACTACCGGCGTTTCGTTGGATTCTATTATTTCACTTCCTAAATTTTTACTTTCGTTATCATTTAATATTTCAGACTTTACTATATTACTATTAATAGTACTTATTGCATTTGAATGAGGTTGATTGTTGGAGCATGCAGTCGTAGCAGGCACTTCTACATTCTTAGAAACAAAGTTCAGTTTAGCACTTTCACTCGCAGATGGTTGATTGGCAACTTCGCTTACTCTTCTCGTAAACTCCTCTACGGCACTACTTACTGGTTCCTGGACAAAATATATTTATATATAAAGTAAAATATAAATAACACTTTAAGCACAGAAAATATTGAAATTTAGAAAGACTGTTTTGTTTAAAATATTTGACGTTTTATTTGCATATTTATTTTAAAACAATATACATACCGGTTGAGGTGTCTGTCGTTCACTAGATTCACCACTAACATTTTGACTATCACTAGAATTAATTTCCGAGAATATATCTTGTTCTGAAACAAACAAAACCAATTATTGTTTTAGATTTTCTAAATTTAATGTGTGATGTTTATTTTTACAATATAAAAAAGTTATGTATTATGATTCCAAATTTGAATTTTATTTACTCACTAGTTAATGGATTAATAATAGCTAATCTGTGGGAAGTACGTTTTGGAGGGGTTTGTCGGATACCTGAAAATAAAGAAGAAAATGTTAGCGGTGTTGTTTTTTTAACAAAGGAAAAACATTGTTAAATAATTTAAAAAGCTAAAAAAAATAAATTCAAACAGAATCGTTCTAGTCCTTCTGATACAAACATCGAGTTATTATAAAAATATTGTTATAATCGGATTTGAACACGAGCAAATAACATTGCAAGATTAAATATTGATCTATAAATACATTTGAAGCTGATATAATTATGTTTAAATTGACGACAACATTTCTCAATTTGTCGTAGAGGCCATCCATCCATATATTGTCACGCGTTAAGGGTCGATGAAGTGAGATATTGTGTGATAAGTTGTAGGACGAGATCCTAAGTACGTTTTAAAATGCAGTATTAACACATTTTTGCGTTTAATAATTGCTTGGTGTAAAATTGCAAGATATTTACATATTTCACACACCTCATATTTTAATTGCAAGATATTTACATATTTCACACACCTCATATTGGGGAGGTTTATTCAATTGTAACTATGACACGGACGGGGAGGAGTAGAAAAAAAGCAATGAAATTCGCGTGAGGTTTTTAATGTATGGTCACTTACCGGGTATAGCTGGATGTAAGTGCGGCTGTTGCGGCTGGTGCGGCAGAGCGTTGGGGGCAGCCGGCGCGGCGGGCTGTTGCGGTACCAGCGCCCCCGAGCTGCCGCGGCCGGTGCCCCCTACACTGCCACCGCCTATTTGCTGACCGTTCGACGGGTAGTAATCTATTGGGCAAAACAACACTGATGTAGGGTATACTATATTAAAATATTACCCACGTAAGGGTTTTAAGTGCATAGTCATAAAAAAAACTAAAATGATAATTAGAATTCAAAATTATAATTGTCACATTCATACAAAAATAGTGAGATACATCTTATATATTGCACTTTCAAGTAAATTCTTAATAAAATGTATGTTAGAAAAAAATCTACGAATTTGGCTGCCTTTTTTATTTTTAAAATATTGTCTATCTGTGAATTCTAATTCTTATATAAAATAATTACAGTATAACTTAAGCAATTATTGCCAAACTTAAGCACTAACTGGATTGTAATAATTGTGAAAGCTTTTCGATGTTCCAGCATATATCAGATCGCCTTCTTTTACATATTTTTATCTTAATATTATTTTAATATCTATTACAGATATACTATAAATAACCTAGTGTTCACGCATAGACAAAAGAGTGTCTTGACACTCTATTCTTCACGCGCGGATTCGGGTCATAGCGTTAATGATTTAACCCAATTCTGGGCCATTTCTTGCCAGAGCAGGAAATTAAAAAATACTTCAATTCCAAGAGGCACTGTCTCATTGCCTATATAAGTCAAAGGATATTGTATAATATCAAAAAATATTGTACGTAACATATGTACTTGCTAATTATAGTTTATTATTTAATATGAGAAATAACTTTTTTATTTAGTTATCGATCATTTTCTCAAGAAATTGTGTTAACATCCATATAGTGCCTAGACCATAACAGTATGTACATATACATATTTATTTAAAACATAAGAGTAGTAAAGTATATAAAAGTGTGATTATATATTGTCATTGACTGTAAAATATATGACCATAGGCACTATACAGATCTTTTATGTATATGTATAACATATAATACTTACAGGGAGAGGTGTGACCTGTAGGAGTGGTGTAACTAATATACGGCGCCATATATGGATAAAACCTGCATTAAAGAAAATATTATTAATTATATTTTGATAAAATTAGCATACTATAATTATATTATACCTATCTTATTGTATAGTTAGCATTTAAAAATGAAATATTAAGTAGTGCAAGAGTAAATTGCGTCACCCGTGGTCCATAAATTGTGATTTCCTGTTGGCAGCACCAAAATGTAGGCATGTAAAAAAAATTTATAATATTGTAGAATGCAAATTTTAATGCATATTGTCATTGAGCTAGGTTATTATAATGACTTATTAAATTAATTTAATGTAAAGCTTGCCTTTGCACAAACACTAGTTTGTCCGAATTAAAATCTGATTGCAAGTATGAATAAAGCACAATTTTTATATGTTTTCTAATAAAATATGATTCATAGTTAATTTTGTCACCTAAATACTATCTATGTTGAACCATTACGTATGTTTATATATAATGTAACAAAACAAAACTTTAGCACATACACAAACACAACACATGCACACATTTTTCTTTGTTTTTGTATCCAAATAGCTTTGCTTTGCAATAGCTTTGTAACAGAATATATGTATTTAAATATTTTTCTTTTTTTTACTATCTAGACAAATTTTAAACACACATTTATAAATTGAAACTACTGGACAGATTGGAAAAGAAGGACTATATTTGGTTTTTTTTTTTTGTTTTATTATTATCAAGCCTGGACATATCATAGGCTATATTAATTTTGAAAACAAACAATACATAATAGAAAAGCTAAAATGTAAGTTAGCTTAAAATAAGTCGCTTAACGCATGATCAACCATCAAAGTTCTAGAACAATTGATGTAGAATTATATGCAAAGCTGAATAAATGGTGCTTTAACGACAGTCCTTCAGCTTGATAAAAATTTGTATATAAAGTAAATAGACAATACAGTCTGAAAATTAAACTGATCATATACTGAAAACAATTAAAAAATACAATATTAAAAAATATTTAACCATAGAGGCCAAACGTGGCATATAGACACAAGCCCTCGAGGAAATGAAATAATGAATAGCTTTACTTTCTTGTTATGGTCACGTTGAGTTGCGCCACTCAACACGCAATGCCTCCAGAATTCGGCGGAAATAGAGGAACGCAGTGTGTTAACACCAGCATCCCTCTACCTACCCTGCTGTGTGCGGGATACAGCGTGAAGCTGGTTTTTTATGAATGTTAAAATTATTACATATACATAATTATAGTAATATCATATTTTGTTTATATGAGTTCATAATGTAATTTTTATGTAATTATAATTAAAAGAATTGTAAATTCTGATGAAACAATTCTGCTTAACAGGCAACTGCTATTAAGAAAAAAAATAATCACAATATGATGAATGTGGTAAATGTGATGAGGATACACCAAGAGAACCATTCATATAAAAATCTGTGTTTTTTTCTATTAAAATTTTACAAATACTATACCTGAAATTTAAATATGTTAATTTGAAAGATATGTAGAAATAATAATTTACCCAGGTGTACTAGATCTGGGCTGCTGGTAAGTCTGTGGGAGACCCATAGGGTGCTGGAAGACTAGTGTGGGATGATACATAACCGGACCCGCGGCTGTTGCGCCCGCACCACCCATGTATGGCTGTTGTTGTCTATAACAAAGTTGAATACACTAAATATTAGGCGAAACCGTCGTGACGCAGCAGCACATTGCCTAACTGTAAACATGACAGTTGTGGATTAGATTCCCTCTGCTAAAAGTACAAAGAGGGCAGTGAGTTCCGCTACTGAACAAACAATTTCTCAAAGAGTGGTTGGCGTGTGAGAAACAGTGTTTTTTTTTACACTAAGTTACCCCTGCTTACTCAACTACATATATGCAAGATGCGTAAAGCGTAAACCTATAAAAATATTTAAATTTAACTATCGATGTAGGAACATTCTGTTGTTTCCATCATATTTGCTGCAACAAGTGAATAGTTTTTAAGAGTATTTTTTTAAACTAATAATTAATAATTAATGATTTCATGAACTATATTGATACTACTTAAATATTTTTTATAAACCTTAACAAGCACATTGTATTATTGTTAAAGGACATATAACATAAGTTAATATTTATTGGTATTTAAAAATACATAAAAAAATACATATATATATAATGGTTACAGCTTTATTATACTTCTAAAAAAAATCAATATTACTTTGCGTCACATTATTTTTGGACATTAGTTTTTATATTAATACAAAATTAAAAAAAAGACATTTAAATAACGATATATATATATATATATATATATATATATATATATATATATATATATATATATATATATTTATATATATGTCTTTTTTAATATAGCTAGCGACTCGTTCGCGGCTTCGCTAGCTTGAACTACATAATCATTAATTGAATAATCTGCATTACTTTCGTTTTCTGATAATAGTATCATTTTTAAACAATATCTATACCTATATTGAAAAGTAAGTTTCAGTCGATTCAATAAAACAATTATGTATAGTTAGTGAACAATATTATTTAAAGTGGTATAACTTTTTTATTTACTAAACTATTATAAATAATAATTTAAGCCGTTTCTGAGATTAGCACAGATACAAATGCACAGACCAACAGACAAAAAATTCAAAATCATGGTTCTATTATGTTTTTAAATGGCACCAATAACATTCTTTCTTATACATCTTGCATACACAGACACCGATCCGTTACAATTCTATTATAAATATAGATACAGATTATATTTAAAAAATACATTATATAAGCTTAATATAGACGATGTTCACTATAAATATTAGGTACTAAGATTTTCATTGTCATTGTCCGACTGTAAGTTATGGGTTCGATTCTCACTCGGCGAATATTAAAATTATTTTCATTTCCCTTTCAGCTTTTGTAAGACAATCTGCGGCGTTAGTTTCCTTAACATTGTTTCACAAGCGGTGTGAGGAGATCAAAAGTTTCTTGACATAGTGTCAAGAAACTTTTCATGAAACAACCAGCTGATTCTTGTCAACATTTTGATTTGGTCATCGAATTTTTTTCATATCATAGTTACGTAATAAGGTATCAAGGAAATCTGTAATAAAACCGTAACTAATCTACTGTCTGTACATGTAAATGAGTAAAACTATTATTAGGAGCATTTATCAATGTAATAGAAGAACCCATAACAAATGATTTTTAATCTGTTTGTTTGAGTGTTTATGCAAGTTAATCTCACGAGCGGTATTATATTAGCATAAAGTACTTTATATAAGAAAATTGCTACAAAGTAACTGTTATATTGAATTCAGTGAAATTTAGTTTTCAATATATAAATGTTTTAAAATTTTGATATTATTAGAACTCGAAAGTAATTAAGAATAGTTAAAAATTTATCGTGTAGTTCAAGCTTCCAAGCCGAGTGGGTCGTTAGTATTTAAATAAAATCGAGAATGTGGTACGAGTAACTAAATAAGAAATAAAAACAAGATTCAAGATTCAGTACAAGAAATTGAAAACATTTTTTCTTTTTTTTTTGCACTTTTAGCGTTTATAGATAATTATTGTATTTATAGGATATAATAGGATTTAGCCAAACAAGAATTTTAGTCACCACTGATCATTTTCAAATTAAATCTTTTTTTAACAGATTATTACTCTTTAAAATTGAGCGTTGCATGGAGAACAGAGTCTTAACACTAGGTTGTTGCTACATGAAACACAAATTAAAAAACATGTAAATACATTAAGAAATATACTGTACCTTGGATGGGTGCTAGGTCTGTTGCCATGTTGCGATGCTCGATACTGGAAATTTTGATATTGTGGACGCGACGGCGGCGTTTGATTTTGTGGTGACACGTAGCTTTGACCCGCCTGTAACAAGTTACTTATTATTTCACTAAAAGTAAAGAATTTAAGGCTGTACTGTAATAATATTATTTTTGTCGTTGTTAATGTTTGTTAGACAAATATATATATATATATATATATATATATATATATATATATATATATATATATATATATATATATATATATATTTATAGTATTATAATATTATAACAATATATATTAAGTTATAGTTTTTTATATTTTTTTTGCACAAGAAATGTGAAAATGTAGTAAAATTATATGTTTATTTAGTCGTAAGATAAACACTGTCAAATATTAATGTCCACCTCCTATAAAGCCTATACATTATATTTAAAAAAACTTATAATATTAGCTTATTATATACCAGATAGGATGTTCACGATAAATACATACATAAATGTATGTATAAAATGCTTATCTTACACATTGCACTTATCGTTTTAAATAAGTGCTTGGAGTTCTTATCTAGATGAACAGTTACTGAAAGATATAGACTTTACGAACTTAAAACTAAAAGATATTAATTTATAGATTTGTGTTATAAAAATATAATTACATGTATATTTACCATTGTTGTTTTTGAAATATCTTGTTGCGGCGCCGGTGGCGCAGAAGGCTGCGGCGCGGGTTGGGCCCGCATGCTTTGCGCAGATCCTTGTGCACCGCTCGCGGCTGACATGTAGGCGCCGCCTGCGGCCCCTGATGGATGATAACATTCTGGCCCTGAAAAACAGAATTTTCTTCGTAAAACATTTGGTCATATTACTATTTTTATTACCCACCAAGGAGAGGCCCAGGGACAACGATTATAATATAAATTAATTATTGTCTCGACACACTCGTGATTGCATTCACTTCTAACTAGTATATAACAGTTTAAGTCAAGTATCTCTTACACAAGATATAGTTATCGATAGGGCGGTTAGTGAGATGTGAGTGAAGTGATCTAAGTCTTTAGTTTAGTTTAATTAGTAGTATCAATCGATTTAAAATGTAAAACTACACAAAATTCTTAAACTAAATTCGAAATAAGTAATAAATGGTAAAATGAACGTTGTTATGAGAATTTAATTTGTAAAATAAACTTTTACTGTAAATTAATATATTTATTTAGACCTGACAGTGAGGAGGAAGCAGAAAACGCATATTACGTTATAGCTACATTGAAGCTCACAAATTAAGCGTCACACTTGTAACACTTGATTGAAGTGTGTGTTTATAAGATTCGTGTGGTCCACCATTTTAAATTTAAATTACATATAAAATTAAAACAAAATAAATGTAATAAAAATATACTTCACCTATGTGATGCCAATTCAACTCACTGTGTGGTGTGGATGCTCGAGGATATCTGATGATCGCTAAGAAAATCAGCGAGATAACAATGGCAATACGTGTTTTTAATAAAAATAGCTAATTCATTGATAGCAAAAAAACAATATAACAGCAATCTACACACGGTTAAAAATAAAATAAAATAGAAATAAAATAACAAAATGTTGCCAGTTTTTTAACTCATACGATATAAGAAAAATTTAAATATAACAAAAAAAGCTGGATGTCTTGTAGTTAAATTTAAGAACTGCAATTCATATATATATTTAATTTAATATGATTAAACTAAAGATCATTTATATGTTTTTTAAAACCATCATCTAATTCTGACTTAAATTGTAATAACTTTCGTTTGCGTTTAAAAAAGTGTTAGCTTACTGAAAAAAAAACGATTATACCTTAATGATAAAAGTTTAGACCTAACCATACTTATATGACTAAGTGGTTAGTCCTCAACCGGGCCGTTCAGAACGTTATTAACAAAGAACAGAACAGAACATACAAATACGTGCAGGTAAGTTTTTTATTGAAAATGTTTATCGAGTCATTTGTTTCCGTTTATATCCAAAATCAATTCGTTGATACTCACTGGTTTGCGACAATAATCTGTAGTGATGCGAAGGCAGCATACAATTGGAATTAGAGTAACGTGTATTCTGTTCGTGCTTCAGGTTAGCAGGACTTTGTTGTTGCATCAACAGTGACACGCTGCCCAATGACGGGACGTTGATTTGATTGCCTTGGCTGGTGAGACTAGCGTGGCCGACGTGGTTTACGTGACTGGTGTGATTGACGTGGTTAGCGTGGTGACCCACCGCTTGCGCCGCGCTACTATGCTGCATGCCTAACGTTGTTTGTATACGGTGCGTCAAATCAAGTGCATTCTGTTGCCCGCCATTAATACCACATCCGTGTGATGCAGCGCCCAGTGAACCATTACCACCTCTCAGGGCCACCATCATAATTTCATGGTATACACTCTTTAGAAATTGTATTAGCCAAATGTTTAACCATTCCCAGAACAATGGAGACACAACCAACGGCATAAGGTTAACTCTCTACATAATATTTTATAATTGTTAAAAAAATATAAATATTTATTGCTTCATGCTAACATTTATATATTGCAGGTAACTAGCGATGCGACGAGCGGTAATACGCACCGCAAAATATCAAAAATACTATTCTAAACGGTTGCTCCTATCATAAAACGCGTAAACGTAAGGCATATTGCTGAAATATTTGCACTCCGCATTCACGATTTAAATAGTAATTTAATGCAGCATAGAGAAAATCGATAAGGAACGGCGCGGTACATCGCTCCACGCTAGCGCTGCAAAAATATTGCCACCACGTCACTTTCACGTTTGAACGATTGATTATCACTAATTTTTGCTCACTATTCGGTTGCTTTATATATTGTACTATATCCTAAAACTAATTTAAACTAGAAATTGGAAAATAGTCTATTCGATGTACAGTCCGCTGAACATTTCATTTCGTTTTATGAGCAAGGGAAGGAGGGGTTGAAATTGAGAGAAAGAGACAAACGTATGTCGCAGCCCGCTCACCACAGTTGTAAGGCGTGCTTACTTCGTCGGCGGACGGCAACCACCCCTACGAATGTATATAGTAAAAAAAAACAGGGAATTTCCTTGCGTCCATTGTGACATTGAAATACAATATAATACAGTTTTCATTATGGAATTTGATAGACTTTTAATAACATTTTAGGCTATATGAAAAACAATATGTTAGTGTATACAGGGTTGCCATATTACAATATACAGTTACCTTAATACCCGAAAATTAAATATAATATGATAAATATATAAAATAAAATAAAATTATTTAAAAGGAATGAAATTTTTAATATTTATTTAAAATGTATTTTTTTGGTATAACTCTGTATTAGTTACAAAACAACTTTTTAAAATACAAATATCATGTAAAATAAAAAATGCTAGAATTATATTAAGTATATGGGTTTAGAAATGTGGGGGTTTAGTCTAGTCCGTAGCTAACCCAAAATAATATGGTGCCTATGCCAAAATTTTAACTAACCAAAAAATTGAAGCCTTTACACAAATAGACAAAACTAAATAAAGTTAAGAAAATATTGCAATTCCTATACATTTTTTTCTTGGATGAATTTTAAAACTAATTAACTTCACAAACAAAAATACAACTGTGTACATAAAATATTCAAGTTTCATGCCAATGTCATGTCATGTTGAACCACTGGAGGCAAGCCCCCAATATTCACTTAAAAATATTTCTAGTTATGTGCATAAGTAAAATTTGATAAGGAAACAATTAAATTTCATAAAGAAAAAAAATGCATTTACATAAAAAAAAATAGGCATAATATTACTTACCTAATATGAGGCCCTGTTGTGGATTGTCCTCTTAATTATTTAAAAATTTGAACTGAATGTAAATTAAAATACTTAGTGAGAAGAATATTAATAAAAAAAAATAATTTAACCAAAATAACCTTTTAAATAAATAGAAATTTTCTTATGATGCCTTTTACTGTAGTAGATATTTGGGTTTCAACAAATATCAAATTTTCTTTTATTTTTCCTTATAGTCATGACATATTTAATTACATCTAGAATTATAGTCTATAAAAATATTAATCAACAATGAAATGTAATATTCGCAGATTTAATTATAATTTTTCGCTAAGGCAAGTAAAAGACGGGCCGAACTGTAGTAACATATTTAGCTGTATATTATAAAATATATAGATTGTTGCCATCGAGACATTTTTTAAGTTACTACAGTTAATTAAACCATTTCCCAATTTTAAAAATAGTGTAGATTAATATTACCAAAAATATATAAATCTTATACATACACACAACAAATATCTTACAACAAAGAACTAAATGAGAGTATGTTAAACAAACCATGCTTTTATTAACTACAAAACATAAACACAAGTTCTTTTACTATTGAATGTAACATTATATTTATATAAAATTTACGCAAAAAAGTTGGCAAAACTTTGTTAATTCAAAACTATGGTTACAAAAGATAGTAATTTGAATTTCAATTTTTTTTTATATCTAAAAAAGAATGTTTAAAACCAGAAAACATAATATTTGTAAGTCCAATACTTTCGCAAATGCGGCATGACCAGATGCTGAATTGACTTATATTACGTAAATAATGTTTTTGAAGCATTATAAACAAAATTTCAAAAGGATACGGTCCGGGGCCTCGCTGACTTGGCGCCAGCGGCACCTGATTGCCGTTACCACTCATATTCTCGGCAGCATAGGTCTCGCAACACGTATACCACTCGAGGTGGCACGTTAAATAGCCCTAACCGATTGTAGGACACATCCGGCAATACGTAAAGTTAAACCGATGTCAGTTTGACAACTAGCACGAGATCAATTTAAACCCCTTAAACACAACGTTTCTAGCAAAAACATTGTACACCACATGCAAAGTCACAATATATGTTTGCAGAAGAAATGTATAGCATCACTAGGAAAGAGAGCCAGTCACTAAACAAACGACAGTACAAAATGGCGGATGTTAACCAATAAACAAACTGATTTGTCACTGTTATCGCGATATTATTACTATATAACACTTAATTTTGTAAATATTGCTGTTGAATTGTTACTATTAAATAATATTAAAAAGTGTAAAAATATTATATTTGCAACAATAATATTAGAATATATTTTTTAAATATTTAAAACTGTCATTCGATCGTTCACGTCTACTACTCACGTCACGCATGCAATGCTTGGTTTGTCAAGTGTCAATTGTCATTTTTTTTTAATATATAGAGTGTAAAGAAGTAGGGATTGCGTATCGTAGACGTGAATATAATCTTTATTTTATCTATGGATGTTATAATGAAAACTTATTTTTAATAAAACGTTATTCTAAATTATTTATATTATTTATTTATCATGTATTTGCAAGAACGCAAAAAAAATATTTATCATTTAGCCAGTTCATCTTTTCTATATATTATATATGGTTTTGCGTCTTACAATCTATTAATCATTTATAATATAAAGAAGGCCAGTCGTGGCGCAGTGGCACAAAGTGTAACTGTAAAATCGACTGGTTGTGGGTTCGATCTCCACTCGAGGAAATGAATTTTTTTTTCGCTTTTAGACTATTGGACTATGTTTGAAAGAGGATAATGATTCAAACAATTTAAGTCATTAAAAATAATAACTACTTTAACCTAGCGCACCTAGCGCACCAGTAGAAAGGAAACACTACCAGGAACACAAAACGAAGCCCAAAGAGTCAACGTCATGCAGGAATATTGCAGATGCGCGGAAAAATCTATCGCAGTTCGCGCAAAGATAGAAAGATATAAGATAAGTCAAACGGTATTGCTGAACAAGCTCAACTCGCTGTTAGCACTGAAAATCTGAAGAATCTGTAACTACAAAAAAGACTAGCGGGAAATGCAAGCTTTAAGAAGAAGCCTCTTAAGACCATAGAAGGTGACTGTAACATCCCAAGGGCAGTATTTTATCAAGGTCCTCCAAAGAAAGGAGTAGACAACACCAGCTGAAACACTAGACATCCTACCCTCACAGCTACCCGACATTGACACATTGACTTTCCTAGAAGATCCAAACAGCACCGCGGCTTAACCTTATAACTGCAGAAATGATCAAAGCTGAATTACCCTCTGCTGTTCAGGCTCTGAAGAGATATTGAACAGATTCCTTTCCCATGCCGTTGTCCAGCAAGGTTGCCTCCTCTCACCTCGTCTCTTTTTGCATTGGACGATGTTATGCGTAACGTATGGGAATACGTTACGCATAACATCAACATTGAATTTTGAATTTTGCAGATAATCACCGATGAACCAACCAATCAAACGTGCAACTGACTTGGGCACAAACTGCGTCGATGTCCTGACCATATTCAGGATTTGCGTTTTCCTTAAGGATTTCCATGGATTGAAATCCTCAAGGAAAGCGCAAAGTGGCCATCTTACGTAAACCTGGTGATGCTCAGTTTTAGACGAGGCGAAAGAGATTGGCAAGACATGGAACGAAATTAAACGAGAAGCTCACGATTGTGCAAAATGACGGAACTCTGTGCTTTAGTGTTCAAGTTTACTAACTTTACGTGCTCTAACTCTATGCGCAAGTCCTTAGTTCGCAAACTACACCTTAGCCAAAAAATATATTTTGAAGTCATAATATATTTATCGATTAAGGTATAATTATACCTAAGTAGGCATTTAAAAAAGTTAGTAGGCCTTGTACAGTTAGGGCATTTAGAGTAAAAAACTTAGCAAAAAGCTATAAGTTCTCATGTAGATCATGAGAACTTATAACTTTTTGACAGTGCGAACCATCGTCTTGGAATTTAAGTGGTATTACACGGAATTCGTGGAATTCTACTTTAATTGTTAAAAGACTACCTTTGAAACAAGAAAAAAATACAGTGAAGCTAAGTCAATATGTCAGTGAGGTGTTTCTTACGACGATCCCTATTACCCCTTACGTAATGTTTGAGGATCCCTACATACACTGCTACAGTGCTGCTTGAGCCTAACTGTTAAGTATTACACGATACACTATGGTCATATCTTTAACATCCCCCTGACACTTTCAACCCCACACTCCCTTTTTGTTAGCCTGCCTTTATTATAGTAGTTGTTTATTATAGTTAGCATCAGCTATAGATTGTGAAAATTTCTCAAATTATAATCCTCATAATGAAGCTAATAAATCCTAACAAAAAAGTGGGAATGAAAAAATATATAAAGAAACATAAAGCCAACTGCATTAAACTAAAAAGAAACAAGAAGCTCAAAAGTTCATAAGAATTAAGAGGTGGGACCTATCTCCTCAACCAATTATGTAAATCTTCACAATGAACCCAGTAAAATATAAATGTGTGTATGTGTAGCGTTTTCGTCTACGTACATTTCATAGAATATGTCGTATTGTGCCGGGCACAAATTATATTTTTATGCGGCTGTATAAGATAGAATTGCGACATTCCGCCACTCAACTCGCTATGCCTCCAGAACTCGGCGGAAAGTAGGGAACGGAGTGTCTTAACACTCGGTTCCCTTTGCCTACCCTACTGTGTGCGGGATACAGCGTGAAGCTGATTTTTACTTTTAAATAAACAAGTACTACGTTCTACGTTCTACTACACTTCTCAATACTAGTATATGTACCAGTAAAGATGTAACAAAACAATTTCACAAAAAAATACCACGAAAGCATTAAGTAGATTAAATAATTTTTGTATTTACATTTTAAATTATTTGTAAAGTACGTTGTTTTGACGTTGTGATGGTTAGATTGTTTCTATAATAAATATTATCGCAGTGTACCTATTTCGTCTCAAGTTACTGTCGATACAGGCTTGATTCAGCTAAGATCTAATATCGAGCTTCGCATTCCCAGAAGACTAATGCTCTGAGACCCATATATGAATAGATAAAAATATTTGAATTGTCAAGTAGCATTCTTTGTATACTGGTATTATACCTACATACAATAATTAACACAATGATAATTCATATTTTTATTGTACTTTTTTTGCCCCATAAATTCTTATCACAGAAATTATTTTTCATAATTACAAATATATTATGTACTTATCAAAGAAATTAATTTTGATTATTTTCATTATTTTGTGATGCTCAGTTTTTACGCCTCACATTCAAATGTGAGGCGTAAAATCCCGGCGTAAATCGTTCCTGAAAATCTTTCAGGAAATCCTTTATTAGTGCTGTAATGGAAGCAACATAGCAAGTTTTTCAATTTGAATATTCTTAAATACCGCTACTATGCCTTTTTTCAATCAAAAATCATCAACATGTTCTTTTTTGTCTAAGCCTTTAGAGAGATTCACATTATTTGAGTTTATAGTTTATAGTTGAATCACAAAATTGTGCTTCATATTTGGTGTAATGAAACTGACCGTACATACTCCACGAACTTTGCTGCCGTGGCTCACCATCACGAGCTAGGATAGGGAGCCATATATTTTTTTGCACCTAATGTACATATATATTCAGAGTTACTTCCCAGAGACGCCATGTAGGTATGCGCAATTTTTGTAAACTAGGCAATGGGTTTCAACGGCGTTTTTTTAAAATAGACTAAGTATTTTGTTTGTTTATTACTCTAATTCCTTGACTGGGATCATCCCATCCGGTGGAAAGAAAAAATAATAAAACATATATTTTATAAAAAATATATTTGCTTATAATTAATTTAAAAAATATCATGAAAATATAAAACATTCCAATATTTAATCTTTATTATAGTTAGCTTATTCTTACAGCTTTATGCATTTTATACTATCTACAATTTTTACATCAAATCTTAATTCTATAAGTATGTTAAAATATATACAACAAAGTTAATTATTGTAACATTACTAATTATTCTATCCTTATATATTAAACTGTCATAAAAATAACAATTGCGAAAAACATATTTTATTTTTCGGAATTGTATAGGTTAATATTAACAGTAAGTACAGTTACAGAGGCCTAAGCTAAACTTTTTATTAAGTGTTCCTGTTTTTTACTGATATGTTCTTTTTAAACCTTCTTTTTTAATTTATGGGGTGGGCACAAGATTTTACTGGGACACGGCCGTGCTGCATTCTTCAAGTTGTCGTCACTTCTATACTGTCTATATACACCCACACAATTGCAAAGCTCATTTTAGGCCTTGTAAGCTGTAGTGGCCGGTAAATTACAGCTAATTTGAGCATATTCTTGCTGATTGCTTTTTGTAAAGCAATGATAGTAAGTAAGTAGTTAATGGTATTAAATAGATATAATATTTCAAACAATTTTGAGGGAACATATATACAAAGAAAATTTATATTAAGCCTTCAAATATATGAAATATATTCTTTTATCTTCTGTAAGAACCTAAGACACGTTCTTTCTTTTGAATTACATTAAAACAAATGAATAACTTAACTAATAAATATATTTTTCTGATTTCTATTATACGAACGAGAAAATTATTCTGCTTATTAATTATTTATGTTTATAATCTTCTCGGTCATAGGCAAAACTTAAAAAAAGTTCTATAATGGCTGCTCATAGTTTCGTTTTATTACTAAATTAGGCAATATAGTTGTAGTTTAGTTTGTAGTACCCTAGAACTTACAATATAGTATTCTATATTTTCATTTTTTTTACAGTTTTTGTGCAACAATAATTTTTATTAACAAAATAAATTTATTTAGTATCCATTGAATATAAGAGTAACACAAATTTGCTTATTTATATACCAGTAAGAAAATTTAAAAAAAAAGTCGTTTTATTGAATTACGTCACTTATTTACAATAAAATAAGACTCGAAACAAGTTTTCCATTATGTAATTGTATTATCACCTTCAAACGATGGATTATCTGTTCCTCGAAGATTTCGAACTTTTGATAGCTCTAAAGTCTGTTTCTTCTGAAAAAATCCAAGTTAATAATAGAATATAATAATGTAAACAAAAATGAAATCCATTTATTTTTAAAAAAGTTGTGTAAATTAGTTGAGAATTCAATCAGTAGGTGTTTGTGATAAACGCTTACGCTTAAATTATTGTTTAGAATCTCAATAACTGAATACTTACTTTGGACCTGTATACTTCGTTAGTTAAGCTTTTAATGCCGGCAAAATGATTTTCAATATCTTTCAGCCTTTTCCCTTCAGTTTCTGGCAATATGAAGTACAATACTATGCATCCAGTCAAACTGTAAATAATATACGTTGATGAATAAGAGAGCAATTACAATAAATTGCGCTACAGTAAGAGGAGCTTGGGTCAGTTTAGGTTTAATAAGCTCTACAGATCCAGATGTTATAGTAAAGCACAACTCCTACTCCTATTTCTACAAATTAATTTTCTTGAAATAAATATATTTTATCAATTTTCGATCCCAATTTCCGATTACATCTAAAACTTAAAAAAATACATATGTTAAATATTAACAATACTTGTATGTTTAGTGATCAAATTTTCAAAAAAAAATACTTTGTATTTTTTATTCAATTGATATTATACAATTTACATACTATATTTCTAATAAATAAACTAAATTCTTATCGCACCTGTTCAAACAGTAATTGCTCTTTTATTTACTTTTCTTTTTAATTTAAGCATATTAACAAAATTTGTAAAATGAATTAAACGAAAACTATACCTACCATACTATACCATAGAAGCCATACGTGCCCCAAATTGAAAGAGTATCAACCATATTGATATACATCTTATTTGTTAGAAACCCGAATATATATCCAATGGCGCTGGCCAGGCCGGCTGCTCCAGATCTTGTTTTTGCACTAAATACCTGAGGGATAAAGGTAAAAGGATAATATTATTATCTATTTTATTAATAAATTAAAACTAAGTTTGAAGATCTGAATACCAGATGGGTAACCTTAGTAGCCCGTATAACGTATAAAATATATTAATAATACGCCTCAGGGGAAATAGGTCTACAATATGAGCACTTTTATTGTTATTCATTATTAATTTGCTTATTTAAAATGGATCAGCGGGATTTGAAACAAAAATTACTTACTTCTCCAATTAAAATCCATGGCAGCAGTCTGATTCCAGTGTGAGTGACGAGAGCTAACGACATAAGCAAGACAGTGGGAATCCAAGCATAAGGATTATTCTGTAAAAGGAATGAATGCATTTTAATTTTATAGTATATTAACAAATTATTACAACATTAACGACCTTTGGCTTGAAAATAAGTCTCGACACCAGAGCGAAGATGTGAAAATATTAAATATTTAATTTCCTCGAGTGGGAATCGAACCCACAACCTGTGGCGTTTATAGTCACACTTTGTACCCTTGTGTCACGAATGGCCTCTTAAAATAAAATATCAAAAGATTATATTTAAAAAGTAAGAAAAAACAAAACATTACCAATTCGGCACCGTTAGCCCCAACGGTCGCGTTTTGATAGTTTGAAGATAATTTATTGTCTGATAACAGGTGCTAAAAAAACATTTTTTCAATTATTTATGGCATTTGAAATGTATCTAGATTTTTTTGTTATAAGTATAGATTGGCTCTTATGAGAAAATCTTTAGTATTTTTTAGCTTCGAGCTGTATGCCCCACTAAGGAGCGTAGGCAATGGGATCCTGGGAAGATAGTGTTAAGACTCTCCATTCCAATTAAGCCACTTTCGTTCCTCACTGTCCGCCAAATACTGGAGGCATTGCGTGTTAAAAGGGCAGAACTCAACGCCGTGCTTTGCCTCGTAATGAGAGCGAAGAAATGAAAATACTAAATGTTTCATTTCTTCAAGTGGGAATCAAAACCACAACATGTCACTTTACAGTCGCACGCTGCGCCACGACTGGCTTCAACCTATAATAATTGTCTTATAAAATAATAGTAAAACATACGTAGTATAAAATGTCTTTTATAACGGTTAACAAATAATAGGTGCCTTTAGTAAATAAATAAAAATATGTATAAATGTACCTATACCATTTTTGACTGTAAACTTTTTTATATATTAGTAAGTTGATATGATAGATGGCACGTAACAAATGTTTTAGTAAGAGTATTTTTTTAATATAACCTTACAGTTTTAATATAGCCCTCGTATCCGGCAACTAAAAGGCAACATATTCCTGCGGCCGCCGTTGAGAAGAACGTCAATGGCCTCTTTCCGGTGTAATGGACCAGAAGTACACAAGTTCCAGAACCAATTATTTGTAAAATTCCTAGAATAAGCGTGGCGTAGTATTTATCGATTGGAGCTTGCAGCATTTGGAATATAGAAACTGCGTATGTCTGAAAAAATAGTTTAATTGTTATTTGTTTTGCTAAATTAGGGCATATCTTGTTTAGAAAAGACAAGAAATAAGCTTCCTTATTATTTATACTACTTTAGGCTAGCCGTGTCGTCGCTAGGGCACACAGTGTAACTGTAAATACGACAGATTGTGGGTTCGATTCCCACTCGAGAAAACAAAATATTTAATATTTCTATTTTCTTCGCTCTGGTATAGACGCAAAGCGCGGCATTGATTTCCGCCACTCAACACGCAACGCCTCTAGAGTTTGGCGGAAAATAGGAAACAGAGTGTCTTAGCAATAGGGTCCCTCTGCCTACTCTGCTATGTGCGGTATACAGCGTGACGCAAAAAAAAATTGTACAATTTTTTTTAAACAGCAAGTACTGACCTGTAATGTAGTCATTCCACTAAAGTGACCAACAAAAAAACTGTAGGAAACTAAAAAATATGGTATAAGAAAACTTCTGTTAAGATATACTGATAGTTTTTCAGAAATCGTCTCTTCTCGGTCATCCGATTCTGTTGGAATTAAAATATGCTGTATTAGTTTTTCTACTCGTGGTTAAATAACATATTAGAAAAAAAAAATTCAATGTAAATATTCTTTCAATACCTTTTTTTATTTTGTACAAAGCTTGTATGTCTTTTAATTCGTTTTCAACTGCTTGAGGACTTGTCCAACCTCGAAGCCACTGCAGACTCTAAAAAATCCATTAACAAATAATATATTTAATAAAAAAATTGCACACTCAATTAAGTTTAATTATGAAAAACCAATGAAAAGAATAATACATAGCATAAACATTTAATATTTAATATTTAAGAACTTTGTATAAACTCTACACCGTAAAGTGTACCTGTATTATATAATATACTTAGTAATATTGCAAAGTGAAATAGAACTAATTAACTATTTTATTGTACATTTATTTAACTCATTATATTCCCAAATAAAGGTCCACGCGGCTGACTATTTAAATATTCAATCAGATTTAAATCGATTAAAAAAAATAGTATTAACAGCCTCCAAATTTAAAAAAGATGTTTTAGATGATAAAACTCCTGTTGGGTTAGAGCAATGTTTAACATTCTTTTAAACTGCTGCACTTCACATTCGACGGAATATATATATAAATAAGGCATTAGGGCAATATATCAATTTGTTTGTGTGGACATACCAGGGTTCTCCTTGAAGAGACCTGGCGAGACCCTTCTTTCCAGCTATTTCCCTCGTGTGAACCTACAACCATTGTGTGCATAACAACAGACGACGTCAAAATCTGTCGCGACAGTGACTTTTTTAATAGCATAAAAATACAACAAAAAATTCAATGATACTTTTTCTTAATTTATTTCTTTATCTGATTCATTTAATTCAATTATTTATTACCTTCCTTGCTTCATCGTGTCGTATCCTCGATACAAGCCAATGAGGCGACTCCGGAACGAAACAAAGGGCAACCACTGCAAACACCTAGAAATTATTGTAGTAAATTAAGTTAAAATGTTTTTTTTTTCAAAAACTTTGTTTAAAAAAACAAATAACAATTCTACAGAATATACAATATGTGGAAAAGAGTACTCTTTAGTCTTAAGTTTTCTTTTTTAAAAAAAACAAAAAAGACAATGAGGTTATACAGTATAGTAAACAAATTATATTATATAAAAAGGCCCGGTGGCATAAGAGTGTGACTATGAAACCGACGGTTGTAGATTCAATTCCCACTCGGAGGAATGAAATATTTAATACTTTCATTTTGTCGCTGGTAACGAGGCAAGGCGTGGTCCGTGGCGTTGAGTCCTACCACCCAACACGCAATGCCTCGAGGATTCAGCGGAATGTGGGCAATGGAAGTCGGAAGTTTTAATGGGAATGGAGTCTTTATTGACCTTACCGTAAATATAATATTAACGAGGGCTACAGTCCGCCAGTACATAAGCAGGCCGAAGAGAAATTGTGTGAACACGCCTATGATAATACACATGGAGCTGGTGGCCGTTAGTGCTCCACGAAGGTGAGGCTGTGTGATCTCAGCAACGTACGTAAGAACCTTTAAAAACATATTAATCGACGTCAAATAATTGAATATAGCAATTAACTTAACGATTTAGAGGCCATTCGTGGCGCAGGGGCCAAGTGTGACTCGATCGTCGATTTTACATCGACTGATTGTGGGTTCGATCCCCACTCGAGGAGATGAAATATTTACTTAAATTTATATTTCTATTTCTTCGTTATGGTGTCGAGGACAAGCGCGGCGTTGAGTTCTGCCACTCAACACGTAATGCCTCCAGATGCAGAAAGTGGAGAACGGAGTGTCTTAACACTAGGTTCCCTCTGCCTACCCTGCAGTGTGCGGGATACAGCGTGAAGCTGATTTTTGATTTAACTTAATGATTAAAACACTGTACCTTTGTAAATTCCTGTTTGATAAAAAGCCAATTACAAATAAACAGTAGTGAGTAGGGCACTTTAATTTACATCTTCATAAGAGATCACTTTTAATTTTATGAGGTGTAAGCAGATGAAAATAAGAGATGCTAATATACATGTTATGGATCGAGTCATAAATTGATTATTTTTCACAGTGATCGAGCATCATTATCAATGATATAATAAGTACGGCAATTTGATATTAACTATTTACATAGTTAAATTGTCTGGGCATTATATACATTACTGGTGACTAGACAATGTGATAATTAAATTATTTATTTATTTTTCCATTGTTTTTTTCACCTTGCTGTATACCGCGTACAGCAGGGTGAGCAGAGGGAACCTGGTGTTAAAACACTCCGTACCTGACTTTCCGCCTATTTAAAATAATGAAGTTTAGAATTAAGATCATAATTAATCAATTGGTTCATCTCTATATATAATAAGACAGTAAAAATATGTTTTCTGTACATTTAGTAATTTTGACTGAAATGGATAGAGGGACACTTAAAAACAATAATAGAAAGCAAAAGATTTTTTTTTATTTCTTGTCTGTCTGTCTGTCGATATGTATGGTCACATTTTTCTCTGAAAGTACTGAACCGATTTACGTAAAAATTCACCAATTGATTTGTTTTAACTCAACTTAAAAACTAAAAAGTTTGTTTCATTACAATCGGTTTATTAAAAAAAAAGTAATCGTCATTTGAATGAACTCAAGGCATTAGTTTGCATGCGAATGTTATATAGCAGGGGTTCCCAACCTGTGCGCCGCGGCGCTCTAGTGCGCCATAGAAAGTAAAAAGGGGCGCCGTGAGTTGGTTCCTAAATCTGAAATCTCAAAATATTCGCGGTCGGTGCCTTTCTGAGCGCTT
>DWMY01000132.1:0-44520 GCA_018249775.1 Heliconius hecalesia formosus
AACTATTTTTAGGTGAGGTATGTGTATGGAACTTGGTACTTATCCAGATCTTACTTCTTTTATAGGTGAAGCATTCCCATATTATCGAACTTGGCAGCCTTTCACATTTTTGTTTTGGGTGGGATTAATGTTACTATGCCCACCATATAATCATAAATGGATAGTCTTGACATCAAAATTATATTATGAGCGTAGTATCAATATTTATTTGATAATTTTCAAAATGTGCTTTCAAAAGCCTTTTTAAAACGAATCACAATCTGGTTTTAATTTTTTCTCTGTTAGGTTAATCTATAGAATTAAATGAGAGTGGTTTTGAACAAATATATCTTTTATTAATTTTAGTTTGATACCTCGACGTGACAGACGGCCTACAAAGAGATTCTATAAGGATTACGTTATATTTCCATTTGAGGTACGGAACTCTAAAAACATTATTAACAAGATAAATCACGAATAGCAAAGGGTAAAATATATTTAAATGTCTATATTGCAAATTCTGAATAGTTCAGTATCGTAGGAAAAAGCTTATTATCCGTTCAATTATAAGTTTATATTTCATTAATGAATTACAATATACAGGATGGAAGTGTCAGCGCTCCTTTTACGGGAACAGTATATAGGGTAACAGTACATTTTAAGCCCACACCTAAAGAAATTAATCAAGATACCTCAACAGTTTAAACGTAGGATTTTTTCCTTTCACGATGTTTATCCATACCTGTACTTCGTGTGTCGCCGTTACGCACTAACGTAAACACATACTACTACAAAAATACTCGATGTTGGACTGAGGCGTATGCGGTAGTTTCCCTTTGATAGGTTCATGTGTGCATGCATTATTCTTGATAAATGGCGTTTTATACAACAACAATAATTTTATTATTTATTTTGTTTGAAAAAATCACTATTTTATTTTTGGAAAAAAAAAATTGTATTAAGCTTTTATAGAATAGTTAAAACTGTGTTTCATTTAAAGTGGTGCTGACACTTCCATCCTGAATATTCAATGAGAGAAGTTTCGAGGTATCCAAGGTAACGAATTATCTCCATTTCCACTAAATCTAATTGTTCACGTTCATTATCCAGTTCATTTCAGTTTGACTTTGTGTAATTCTATCCGCGTTTATAAATTTCTGTTCGCGAGAGCTGATGCATTAACACTGATCAATTAGCAGCACCGGTGCTAGTTTGGAATTGTTATACTATCTGATATTTCAGTTTTAGAGAAGCGAGTTTGACTTCTGTCCAAATATTTGAATAAAAGATACGCTTTTATATACGGTGAAGCGTATCTTTTATCCAAATGGCAATAAAAGAAATGTTATATTATTGAGTCTGACGTGGCGCAGGGGTTTAGCGTCTGGCTGTAAACGCGGCAGTTGTGAATTCGATCTTGACTCTGGAGGAATTATGGTAAGTATTTAATTTATTTTTATTTTCCCGCTGTCCTTGACAAAGTGCGGCGTTAAATTACGGAAAGTTGGCGATCAGAACGTATTCAGACAAGTCCACTCTTTTTGCTATATAAATAGACTAATATATATTAAGATTAGTCTGTTAATGGATATTTATGTTTATCAAGACCAAGAATTCTTAATCTGATCTTCTCAAGATTTCACAAATCTGTAGGTATAACTTGTAAAAATAAAAAATAAGTTTTGAACAAAAGGTTACAATAACATTTATCTATAACGGATTTTTATTTTATATGTATTTGTATTATAATATCTTATACATATGTAATAGCAATTTATAAACGCGAGTGTAATTGAATGGACAACTATCGCGTGCCCTGAAAAATATTCGAAATTCTTTTTATTCATGTTTTTTTTTTATTTTTAAAAAGCTGACGTTACAAAATAACTTTTCTTTATTTCTCTTTTAGTGACAAAAAGGCACTAATTTATCGGTTGTATCCATCAAAAATAATATTAATTAACATTTACACTAACATATATTTAAAATGTAACGCGGCAAGAACAGGACGAGCCAATCGCATTACACATGACAACGATACCGCGTTGCAGTGACTGGTTGCACTTAACCAAAATAGTGGACTGGCGTGTCCCGGAAAAATGCAAACTAAATATTAGGAATGTCATCAGACAAGTTTTGCATTTTAAAACAAAATTTAGAGAAACCATAAATTGCTTTGTAGAAATAAAGGAGTGAAAACAGCAGCAAGTGGAAAATCTCTTGCATTTTTAGTAGGAAAAGGAAAATTAAAACGGCGACGGGCAAAGCTTCACGCCGCTTCAAATCACACACTCACATTGGAATAACGTACTATTTCTATGGAGATAATAGATAAAGATAACTAAGTAGAACTTATTGTGGTTTGTCCATTATTTAAGTAATTTAGCTATAGTTAGATTTAAGAAATTATTTCTTATTCCGTTTTTTTTTTGGAAATACATAAGAAAATTTAAGGTATTTTTACTAAATATTTTTCGATTATTGGTTAATGGATTTTTCAAAACTGTCTAACTATACTGTATTATTAACACATTTACCAAACAAGATTGTATGTGGAATTGTATATGAATATTGCATCGTGCCCATCATGATTAAATGAATGCTTTTACAATTGTAATGTGATATAGTGATGTTATGTTCCGGCAAAAATGGGGAACGTGTTCTAACTGTTCTATACCGGCTGAACCTCTAATCTCTAATTTTTGTTCCGGTTCCAGTTGTTCCGAATGTACTTTTTGTTATTGCTTTTGTGTTTTTAGGTAGTTTTTTTTTGTGCTTTTAAAAATGCTTTTAAAAATGAGTGTTCTAATTACATATACTGTTCCGACTTTTCGAAAAATTGAATCAGGTACCAAAGTTCCACCTGGTCCAGATTTTAACACGTAAGGATGTTTATTTATCCTTAGCTCTGTGGCACAGGAATGTGCGTGTAAACGCCAAAAAAATCTAAGTAATTGAAAAAAATACAACCTAATAAAATGAACAAAAATAACATTTAAAAAATGTAAAAAAGAAATTAGAATAAGATTTACATTTACATATATTTTAATCCCGGAATGACTCATTCCTGTTCCAAAACAGCGATCTAGCGTATTTAATATAGTAATAAAATAGTTATTAATAAAATAATTTGTGAATAATAAACCAAATATGTATTGCTAATAATAATAAAAATAAATGTAACGTCTTATGTATATGTAAATAATATAACGGTACAACTTTTTAATAATAACATTACTACAATATGTACTGCTATCTCAATATTTTAAAAAATATCCAAACATCGATTTAATTTCTAATCTAAAGACTTAAAACTCGACCGAAACTCCAACTGCCATCGACTTAAGTTTTTAAAAACAAACTCATTGGAACAAGTGGAAAAAGTTAAAAACCCACATTGTGTAAGTTAAATACTTAAGTGTAACTCGATAAAGTTCAAAGTGTTGACGTTTCCAATTCTTTAATATACTTACGAGAAGGCACTCTTATTTTGCACTGTACTAAATGTAGTACAGTGCAAAATAAGAGTGCCTTCTCGTTCTTCTTTTCTTTGCATCGTCTATTGTAGGTCTTATTAGTTACATTTAAATTTATAATTATGATGAGGGCGTTGTTGCGCATGCGACTGTAAGCGCGACGTTTATGGGTTCGATTCCGCGTTAGGGACTGAAATACCTAATGCGTTAATTTTTTCACTCTGGTACAGAGGCAGGTAGGTACAGAGGCAAAGGGCGGTGTTGACGTCCGGCCCTCATCACGCAATGTCTCAAGAATTCGACAGTGGGGAACGGAAGAGTCTTAACGGAAAACGGAGTGCCCTAGCACTAGATTTCCAAGTTTTATGATGACTATCCAATACAAAAAAACAATTCAAACCAATAGTCCCGAGATTGGCGGCGTTATATCACATAAACATGCAGTCCAACGTGACACAGATTGTGCTCCTGATGTCGACTGCAGGGAATATGCTCTGGCTAGTCAAAATATGACTTTGAGTTATTCCTCTCACTGCGTAACATTCGAATCGAAAATCGAAAAGAAATCGAAACATTGAGTGGAAAATATGGAGAGAAATTTAAAGACAGAGTTTCTGCCGATCCTGCTGCCAGCGTTACTTTAATTAAGTTTAATTGTTTTTTCTAGAGGCACTGTAAAACAGTTAAAAATGTTACTTACCTATATTAGAAACTGTTTTGCATAAAATACAGTGAGACCAAAGTTATTTAGAGTCGCGCATTTTAAAAATGAGTAAAAAAATAAGAAAAAAAGAACTATTATACATCAAATAATCATTTTCGAATTGAATGTTTTAATGACTTACTTTAAAGCTCTTACATTTTTTGTTTAATAGACAAGCAAACAGTTTCATGATTTTTCTTGCATGAGGGAGGCAGAGAGAATCCAGTGTCTCCCATTTTCTGCACAATTTTTCGAGGATTTGCATGGTCAGTGGCGAAATTTAACGCCGCGTAAGCTTGAATAGTTTTATTAATGTATATATATTAACCTATATCGCTGAAAAAATTCTCCATTATCTATTAAAAAATGCAAGGCGAGCAACAAATGTTTGTTCGATAATAAACGTTACAGCTGCCTGGACATGCATGTATGTGTAGAAACATAACTTCTGCTTATGTTGTAATGTAAGACTCTTCCATTGCTCTGTAGAAGAATTGTCGGTGAAAAAATGTTTGTTTGTTAAGTAGGTATTGCGTCCTGAACGTGCCACATAGAACAAATCACTTCGCCAATGTCACGTTGTATGGAGAATACCCTAAGAACATTTTACGCTAAAATAGAGAAAATGTTACATAATAGAAAAATGCGTATTAAAAAGAGATCCAGTTAATAAATTGCCCTCACAAAGAAAATTAAAACGATAATTTATGATAATTTATATATCACAATTGACGGATGGCGCCGATGAGTGACGTATGGTTGATGGATGTATATATGTAGGAAGGGACTTCGAATGAAGCACGGACGACTTGACATTGGGTTCTCTCTTCTTAACTTGTTATATGTAAAAAGGTTCAGCCTTTAGCTAAAAAAAATATGAACAACTCTCATTTTATTTTCTAATAACAAATATTTGTCCTAGAGGCCAGCCGCGGCGTATCCCCACTCGAAGAGATGAAATGTTTACTTAAATTAATATTTCAATTTCTTCGCTCTGGTGTTGAGGCTAAGCGCGGCGTCGAGTTCTGCCATTTAATACGCAATGCCTTCAGAATTCGGCAGAAAGTGGGGAACGGAGTGTCTTAACACTAGGTTCCCTCTGCCTACACTGCTGTGTGCGGGATACAGCGTGAAGCTGATTTAATTTAATTTAATTTTAACAAATATTTGTCAATTTTTATGTATATATAATAACTTTCTTTACCGCATTCTGTATTTATTAAAACCCACAACGAGCTTGTGACATCATTATATTTGTGCATTTGCCCGAACTGAAGTTTCTTGAGAAAATATACTTATGAAAACTTATAATACTTTTAACGTTAGAACATTTCTCTTTTCACATGAAGTAACAAACATACATTTTATATACATTTTATTACTAGAGAATACTGTGCAGAATTAGAAATAGGATTATTTATATCATTAATAAATTAGCTATTCATCTTTTTTATATCTGCATGAAATTATGTTATTTACGGACGGACGGACATGTCGTATTCCTCGAATGAGTGAAGTGACCTAACTCGTACTTTCACATTTTACTTTATAATAAACTTATTCTAAGTTTTTTTAATGATTGCCCACAAAAAGCCAGTTTCATTATACGAGTGCTACATTGCGGGAGTTAAAATTTTAAAAGTAAAAATAAAATGTTACATACAGACATACGCCCGTATTTTATCCATATATTTATATATTTATAGGATATATATTTATAGGATAAAAATATTTCCTTTCGTAAGTGGTCACGTTGTTGAAGAACTCTAGTACCCAAAGTTTCAAGTGTTGACTTGAGAACAATATATTTATTGGGATCAGTCCAACAGAGAATTATATTTTATTTTCTAACTTCACGCAGTCTCGTGTATATTAGGCAGGACAGATGGAACCTAGTGCTAAGATACATACGCCACGGGTTCGATTCTCATTAGAGGGAATGAATTATTATCATTTCCTCGCTGTGATAATATGTCTCGAAAGTGCGAAGGAATACGGGGTACGTAGTGTCTTTACATTAGGTTCCCTCTGTTTACCCTGTTGCACGCGACGGACTCATATAACAAGGTAGAGACAGAAAATTCTGTATTAAGATACTTACCTTTTAGAATTATGATCGCTTGAGGCCAGTCGTGGCGCAGGGGCATTAAGTGTGAATTTAAATGTGACTGGTTGTGGATTCGATTACCTCTCGAGGAAATGGAATATTTATTTCAATTTATATTTTCATTTCTTCGCTCTGGTATCGAGATAAAGTTGGGTGTTGAGTTCCGTTCCAATGTCTCCAGAATTGTCTCTCTGTTTTCTGTGCTGTGTGCGGGATACATGCGAATGTATCCCGCACACAGCGAGGAAAACAGAGCGAATTATGAAATAATTCGCTTTGGGCTGCGGAACCTAACGCCGCACTTTGTTCCGCATTATGTTCCTGTACCTACTGACGCTAATTAAAAATTCAATTATATATCATTTTAGCTTTTTAAGGGGTATTTTTCTTAAACTTCATGTATTACGATTACGATTTAGTGACGGAGCACAACTCCGTACTTTGTTTATTAAGACTTTGTGAAACACCAACATTAAGTAATACTTAAACGAAATTAAAACATACAACCAGTCAATTCAATAATTAAAAAATATATCTTATAATTTTGTTATTTTAAAGTATACACTTTAAATATATTTCGTGAATACACGTTTTAAATTTATATTAAGCACTTTAACATTGCTACGTAATGAAAATTTTAATCAGATTTAAATTGAACTTCAACGAAATACAACATTTTTGTTTACATTACGTAGTATTTCTGTGAAATATTTTCAAAATTAAATAAGTCGGGGCCGCTTTATTAATAAATGCTTTTTTTTTAAGTTTACCTTCAGGTACGTAGTAGCGAGTGTAACAGTCCTTCTTGTTACATACAAATATGAGAAAACTGAAATGTATTTGTTCGCTTAGAAACTTTACCCATACGTCATGCATTTCGATTGTTTTATTGTTTTTTTTTTGGATTTGATACTTGAATATTCAAATTTTATAGTTTCAATTGAGCTTTAAGTGATGTGGCAATTTTAGATTTTTTTTTGTTTTTTTATAAAACCTATTAAATATGAGTGTAATGGGTTCCTTCGCAGTAAGTTACGAAGGAATCCTTTTTATATATTGTACGTCTTCGAAAATGGTAGAATAAAGTATACAATATCTTAATTAGTATTCCACTGCTACTCAAAAGAATATTTTAGATTTTTATGTACGGAATGGTTTTAGGTTCTGGTTCTAGGGAAATAAGATCTTCACAATTTCTCCTATGGAATAGCAGCTTGACCAGCTTTTGGTGAAGTCGATACAAAATATCTAAAGATAAACAGTCCTTGAGTTCGGGAAAGATTTTCATAAAGTTCACTTAAACTAGTTAAATCTGGGAGCATTAAGACAAAAAAAATAATTTTCTGTTTTAACTTTTCGTTTGTTTTTCATAGATTGACAGCATAATATCTATTTGAAAACAATTTAATATTTAATCAATTTATGAATAAAAAAGACGCTTTTGCTGTATCACAGCGTCTGGCTGTAACACAACGGTTGTGGGTTTTTTCGACGATTATTTTCATTTCTTCGCTTTGGACAAAGCGCGATGTTGATCTCCACCACGTAAAACGCAATGTCTCGGAAACAGTGTGGTGTAAAGTATGTTAACTCTAGGTTCCTTCAGCCTGCCATGCTATATGCGGGATACAACCTGAAGATAAAATAATTAAAAGAAAATAAAATTTAAATATACTTTTTTTTCGGATTACATCATTGCATAGATATCATGCATGTTTGATATTGCTCGTTAGATGCTGAAATTTGAAAAAATATTGTGAGCTGGGAAATTTAAATAATTTAAATAGAAGTTTAACTGTTTATCACACGCCAATACCAGAAACGACTAAACTGATTTAAATGTAGTTCTCGCTTTTTTATTTCGGCATACTTCCCTTAACATTTAGTGTTTGTTTTATTAATAACAATTTATAAATAAGATTACTATGTAAATTTAACGTATTTTTTGATAGCGTCACAATCTACCGCGCACACAACAAGGTAGAGGAAACCAAGTGTTAAGATACTCCGTTTCCTATTTTCCGCCGGATTCTGGAGTATTTTATAGCATTTTTAGCACATAAAGTAGTTTAAGCGGGCGAAGCCGCGTGCGTGCCACTTGTTACCTATATTAGAGACTCTATCAAGTAAACATTTAATAGGAAATTAATATAGTAATAATATCTATTACAAAACAATCAGTTACCGCAACGTGACACGACGTTTCACGCAAACCTATGCAGTTGACGGGAGACAGTATGGTGCGGTCAATACGTAATTATATCGATGTTAATTAATTCTAATATTATTCGATAATCTAAATTCACTAATATTCACATGTGGATTCTGGATTCTTCCTATTTATATAATAAGGGTGATATTGTAATACAATATGATGTGCTTCGGTATATGTGGTCCTCTAGATAGGTCTAGGATGGGCTGGTATTGTGCTGGAGATTCTTAAAAACGAAAAAAAAATGCAAAATATATTCTGTTTCCTTTTTTTACCGTGGCGTTGCCCCGGTCAAATATGGAGTAAGTTAGTGTTGTGTAAGACATAATAACATCAGGTGACCGAAACGATAACGTGGTATATACCTATAGCCTTCCTCTATGATTAGACTGTACAACAAATATATACATTTTTTTATTTGAACCAGTAATTCTTGAATGACCACAAAGCAAATCCTTTAAAAAAAATAATAAATAAAAAAAGATTTAAAAAATAACTTTAAATGAAAAGTATGATAAAAAATGTTTGTAAGAACTTTATATATTTTTTTATTATTGATATAAATGTATACACAGCTGAGTATTAATTCAGTTAATAGCACGATTGAAGCGCAGTTCGATCGTGTTTAACTTTGCGCTGTAGTTGTAGGTTCAAATCTTAGTTTAAATAAATAAACGTATTTTTTTTTAAATGACGATTTAGATGTTTTCCCTGCATGGCCGACCATTTTGGCATATTTATTTATTTATTTTTAAATAAAACTCATTATAAATGTCATTAAAAAGCCAGTCGTGGCGCAGCGGCACGAAGTGTGACTGTAAAACCGACTGACTGGTTGTGGGTTCGATCCCCACTCCAGTAGATGAATTATTTACTTAAATTTATAGTTCCATTTCTTCGCACTGGTGTCGAGGCTAAGCGCATCGTTGAGTTCTGCCACTCAACACGCAATGCCTCCAAAATTCGGCAGAAAGTGGGGAACGGAGTGTCTAAACATTAGGTTCCCTCTGCCTAGCCTGCTGTGTGCGGGATATAGCTAGTCTTGCGGGATAGTGAAGTTGCATAAATATATTACAAAAATATAACTGTGATAATAACCTATTTTATATGAAAATAGTTTTCACTATGAACGTATTTTTGATAACTATTCGTCCCTCGCCAGCTCAAATTAATTTCATCTCGGGTATTTCAATTTTCATATAGTTTAGAATGTTGTAGTTACAGTGAATTTTAGAGTTAATTACATATTCCGTTCTTTGCTGTAGTTAAAAGCGTATGTGAGCATGAATTATGCCTAGTATGCTATGGCGAATTTCTGAGTAAGTCTAATTAAAATTAATTATTATTGAACATGGTGGTTGTAAATACATATTGAAATCACATTAAAATTTTAAATATTATTATTTTTAAAGTAGCTTTTGTAAGTTATTTGAATCGTTGAGCGTAAAGACAGCTTTTCTAAGAGCCATAAGTTACTCTTTTCAATATAAAAAATATAATTTTATTGCTTACTACAATATAATATCTTTTGAGTAACATTACGCATCATTTTATATTTTCTCGTAGATGTGCGTTAAAAAATAATTATATCAATATGCAAGGATCTATTGTGAACAAGCGTATAAAGAAAAACAGATTTAAAATTAGATATATTTAAAATATCATATAATACTAAAAATATATATTTTAAACATAAATAAAAATTAAACTTTGAACGATAAGTAAGTTAAAGTTTACCTAAGATCTGTCAAAATGGGGAGAGGCAGGTGTTAAACAGGAAATTAGTAAAACGGCTTAGAGAAGCGTTCTAAGAACAAACAACTCGTGAACTGCGTTTGACTGGCTTTTGATTGTCATATTAAATATATATATATATATATATATATATATATATATATATATATATATATATATATATATATATATATATATATATATATATATATAATTTGTTATTATGACATATGATAGGGATAAGAAACTAATACAAACATATAACAGCTAATTCGCCTCCAAAAAGTGAATATATCATTTATGGATCGAGTATAGGTGTTTATAATAATATTCCATTTTTCATATTACCACTGCACTGATTTTAAACTTACTATAAAAACAAAGTCAAAAAGGAAATTTGATTATACTATCACAAATATTCTTGATATTTGAAGGATGAGAATGTTTTTATTTAAGATTATTTTAATTTCATGCAGGACATCTACCACGTACGTTATTGTATTAAATAATCAAATTGTAGCCTCAATATTGGAAAGTGCAACTGTTGAGTTTGTTGCCGGCTCCTCTCAGCAGGACTACCTTCGGAACCAATGGTAACTTTTTGTTCATTTGATTGTTTTAAAGTGTTGGTAAAGTATATTTGAATAAATAATATTTTGAATTAGAATTTATGGTGCAGGGCATATAGGGCTTGTCAAACTAAATGCGACGGTTGTGGGTTCAATTTCCTACACTCGATTTTGTTTTAATAACTATAGGAGAGAGGTGATCAGGACACCGCTTCCTCCGTTTTCCAACCGATTTCGAGACATTGGCTAGAGAAACGAACATAATTAATTCCCCCAAGAGCTGTCCCACAGCGCCACGTTGCCTACATTCATCGAATCAAATATAAATTGGTAATTATGTGTTTACACGCTATTAAACTATTTTATAAATTTCATAATCTATTCGCGTTGTATTACAAATATTCCAGGATAATTAGATATATTGCATTTTAATTTAATATTAAATCAGCTTCACGCTGTTTCCCGCATACAGCAGGGAAGGCACAGAGAACCTAGTGTAAGACTAAGGAAAAAACGCAACCCTATAGATTACTTCGTTGTCCGTCTATTATTGAAAAGATGATTTATCTCGAGGTAGCGTGAAGATATCAATAAAAAATTCTAGTATTTTTGTATCCTTTTTCTTGATTTTTTTATGAAATTCGCCGCGTAATCAAAACCTATAGGGTACTTCCCCTGCCCTATGCCTCTTATAAAAAGCTTGATTTTTCCGTGCTCCAAAAGACCGTACTTCTGATATTAATTTCAGCTTCATATTTATTATAGGTGCACTCGATTTCTATATATGTAAATGGTCTCGACAAACAGACAGACGGACAACAGAGTGATCCTATCCTAATAATTCCGTGTTTTCTTTTGAGCAATCATTAAAATATTACGTTGCGTTTAAAAAGTGGCAAAAGCCACAGAACCCCTAAAATTGGAGTAATGTGGAATTTGAGTAAATTGAGTAATTGGAGTAAATTTGAGACAAGACTGAAGTATTAACATATACTCTCTGTCCACATCTATTTTCGAATTTTGCATTTCTCAGTTTTTTTTTGGTCGTGGAGCAGGGGCACAAAAGTGTGACTGTAGCGCGATTGGTTGTGGGTTCGATCCTCACTTGAGGAAATGGAATATTTATACAATAAATATATTATATAACAAATGTGGCATTGAATTTTTACAATTTTTTGACGTATACGTTTTTTTTAAAAGAAATCAAGAATATTTAAGACGTAACATATTTATAACACTTTTTTATATATTGATTTGAAATATATTTTTCAATTAAATAAAAAAACTACACGTTTCTCAATATTTTTGCTATACCCAAGTCTTGCTTTAGTTCGAATAAATGCTTCTTACAAAATACTTAAATATTTATAGTATTCCAAAGCGTATCTAAAATTGTTGTAAACTTAACAATAGCTCGATCATGTTACATTCCATGTATGAGAGTTCATTGAAGCAGTATGAGAAGCGAGATCAACTTTGTAGAGTTGGAAATATTTATATTATTTTCTATTCATATGTTATATAGTACTAATATTTTAAAATTCTTTAAAAGCTGTTTTCTATTTGTTTGTATTTTGTTTTTAGTTTAAGAAAATATAAGTAACTTTGATAAATTATGTACTATCAGTATATGACATATGAATGCTTTGATATATAAATAATTTAGTTAGAAAAATGAACAAAAAATTGTTCGGCTCTCTTAATTACATGCCTAGAGATAAGTATATCTTCTATTCCTAGTTACAAGAAAAAAAATAAAAAATACAATATATTTTTATATATATATTTTTCAGTACAGAATATATTTTTTTGTCTTTTTTTATTATCTGTACAATGCACCCTATTTTCCCAGTTTCCCATTAAGTCTCACTATATCCCTTTTAATATGGCCATCTTATATAAAACAAATATAATGTTTCAACTCGGACCAGTGTTTCATGAGATTAGCGCGCTCAACCAAACAAACTCTTCAGTTTTACAATATTAGTATATAGAGGTAGATTCAGTAAGTTAGCTTCACTATTTTAACAAAACAATTAAGCATAATCAAGGGTTTACATATACAAGCTCCCGCTTAATGTCTAAAGAGGTTGAGTTTTAATCTAGTTCATTAGTTAGTGCGAATCCCCTTCTATACGCTTCGTGGATTTTACAACATACCTCAGCTTAGCTGAGTAACTGTCTGTAAATAGTTTTTAAATTAAAGTACAATATGTTTTAGGTAATTACGAATTTTATTTATACTAATATTAAAAAGATTATAGTTATATTGGTTGAATGCACTTATCTCAGGAACCATTGGTTCAAATTGGTTCAAATAACTAGAATTTGTAGATATATTAAAAACTAGCGCCACCGTTACAATATACTTAAGATTGCGGGCATATGCTCTTATATGAAATTAAATAAAAATACAAGTTTATAATTATTTTTTTTATGAAATATCTTTAAATTTATACTTTTCGGATTTTTCTTTATTTGTATTGTAAGATCTTACTCCGTCTTAAATTTCATAACTGTAGATCAGGGAAGTACACTATAGGTTTATGTCACTATAGGAATTTCATATAAAATTAAGCAAAAATGCAAAAAAAGTGATACATAAATGCTCATATCTCCAATCTTAATTTCTGAGCTCCAAGGAACTGAAAATCTGAATATGTGATATTAATTTCATGTTGATACCTCAATGCAATCTCAAGTAAAATGTTCTTGACAAGGGGACAGACGGACATCAAAGTGAAAACGGAACCCTTATAGGGTTCCGTTTTTTTTCTTTTTGAGATATAGAACCCTATAAATGAATTAATTATTTTAGATTGGTTATGCATTAAATAAATCTAATTTAAGTGTTTTCGGAAAAAAAATATACAAAATTTGTTGAATTTTTAGAAAAATGTTTATATATACGGTATTTAGTTACGGTAAGTACGCGTGCACGGCAAGCGCAGATTTTCCCGCATAAACTCCTGTCCTGATTCTAGATCTTGAAATCTCGGTGTTTTGTTTCATCACACAAATTGAAAGCTAAAGATTCAGCCAGTTCAGTAAAACAGTTGTATAAAATAACTGTTATAGCAATTAGCAAATTTGTCGAACTAAGTAGATACTTTAAATTGATATAACTTTTTTATGTATAAAATGATTGTTATAAAATAAACCCTATATGTTAACGCAAGCTTGACAAAATCTAATAATGAAAACCGCGCTTAAATTGGTTAAGCCCATTTTGAGATTAGCGATAACAAACGCACAGATAAACCGACAAAAATTTTAAGTCATTGATTTGTGTTCTACTACATTAATAAAGCTAATAATAATAAATTTCAGAACTGCAAAATATATCCAAAAATTTCGTTTGAAAATATTATAATCCATTTTATCAAAACATACGGTGTTTTTTTTTTATTATTTTATTTCGATACTGCGTCGAGTTGTATATTAAAATATCGTTTTCCATTCCATATCGTATTTTAGGTGTTTTTATTTATTTATACTTTGATATGTGCTTTATTTTGGTTCAGTGGGCTTTGGCCAAACATTTAAGTTTATGTTATTATATAAAAAAATATCTTTATAACTTATTTCAGTATCTTTTCGTTCATTATGGTTGAAGAGTCAGTTTCTATTAGTAGAAATATAAAAATTGAAATATATTAAAATTAGATTCATGCTGTGTCCCGCGTACAGCCGGATAGGCAGTGGGAACCTAGTTTAAAAACACTCCGTTCCCCACTTTCCGCCGATTTTTTCGAGGTATTGTGTGTTGAGTGGCGAATCTTAACGCCGGGCTTTTATAGCGCCGGCAGGCCATAGTGCCAGAGCGAAGAATTGATAATATTAATGAATAATAATTAATGTCTTGAATAGAGATCGGACCCACTACCGTCGTGCTACAGGCACACCCTTGTATTGTTTTTTTATATATAATGTACATAGTTGTTTTCACAGTCTGATGACTATATTCTATAGATTAAAAAAATAAATTAATTAAAACAGATTCACGCTGTACCACACATTTATTGTATTAATCTCCCGAAGACACTCCGTTCCTCACTTTCCTCCGAATTCTGAAGGCATTGTATGTTGAAAGGCGGAACTCAACGTCGTGTTTGGCCTTGACACCAGAGCGACGAAATGAACATATGAATTTAAATAAACATAATATCAAATTTTGTGTGAAAAACGAAATTGAGTGCGCGGATGCATTCCGAATGTTCACTGTGGCACACGGACTACTTTGGACAAAAGCAACGTTTGTCGGTGGGACAAAATGTGGCCGAGAAGATGTGAACGACGAAGAGAGACTTCAACAACAGACGAAAAAATTGATGAAGTGAAGAAAATGGTATTGGTCAATCGCCGAATCACCGTTAGAGAAATTGCCGAGGACCTAGGCATATCGATTGGCTCGTGCCATTCGATTTTAATCGATAATTTGGGCATGAGACGGGTCGCCGCAAAATTCGTACCAAAATCACTCACACATCGCTGCTTGTACGCCACTTCTTGGCCAAAAACAACACACTAATGATACCGCAGCCACCATATTCCCCAGATCTGGCCTCCTGTGAGATTTACTTGTTCCCGAAACTGAAGAGGCCCATAAAAGGACGACGCTACGCCACGAGAGACGAGATAAAGACTGCATCGAAGGAGGAGCTGAACAAGATACAAAAAAATGTTTTTTAGAAGTGCTTCGAAGATTGGGAAAAACGTTGGCTCAAGTGTATAATATCCCAGTAATTTATGATCAACATGCAGTTCTTTAGCAATGTCGTAGCTACTAATATGTCGATCTTGCCCCACTCTCTCTAAGATAACTCTCTCTCTCTCTAGAGTGAACCTCATCTTTCACACTAAAATATGCAGTTCAATTAAAAAATGGTTTTAACTAGTTTTATTTTAAATGTATTGCATCTTCAGAATGTCATATTTAATGGTATTAAAACCAGCCAGTTAAATTCAGTACAGCCAAAGAGGTTTGATTACTAATAATACATATAAAATACGAAAATACTTTACCCACGACCTATTATTTTATTTCCTCGAGTGGGGATCGAACCCACAACCAGTCGCGTTTACAGTCACACTTTGTGCCCTTGCACCGCGACTATCCTTATTTTATACATTAATATAATTAAATGTAGATATTTTATTTTATATAGAGCAAAATAATAAGAAAAGGACAAGAATAATGTAACCTGATTTAACTTAGCACTAGGTGTAAGTTCCATGCCATCAAAAGCATAACTTCTAAAAAAAACCAAGCCACGACTCAGTCCTTTCACCGTAAAAAATTGTGAGACCCAAGTCGGTTATTCATTTATATGTTATTATTTTTAAAAATAAAACTTGATTTGGCAATCACACTAAGCAATTGAGTTTAATATAATAGTAGCGACCTGCCCGCGACTTCGCCGGCTCAATCTATACGATTATTTATACTATATAATATAATAAAATGAAATCTATATTTAATTATGAAATTATTAATTATAAAATATTATGAAATAAATATTTATTTTGCTTAATAGGCATAATAGGCACTTTATTAACGCAATGTGTTTATTTCACTACTTTTGACATTCATACGGTAGAGTTCAATATAATTATATTTTAAATCAGCTATTTTATTGGGCTGACAATAATGGGTTTTTCATATTAAAATGAGTAAAGAATATTCTTATTTCATTTACCTATAATTTACATATTATGAATTCTGGAATCTTCTATTTTTGTTACTTTAAAACAAATAAATAAATGAAGCCATCGTTGAAGCGGAGAAACAAGTGTCTTGATATTAAGATCTCATTATCTAAGCAAAAAACTCTCTCTGGTAATGAGGCAAAGCGCGGCGTTGAGTTCTGCCACTCAACACGCAATGCTTTCAGAATTCGGCGGGAAGTGGGCAACGGACGGTCTTAACTGAAAAAAAAAACTATTAATAAATCAACTTCACGCTGTATTCCGCATATAACAGGAAAATTGTCAGGCATTACGCGTTGAATAAGGGAATTCAACGCTGGGCTTTTGCCAAGGTGCCAGAGCGAAGAAAATATTAATAGATAATAATTCATTTCCTCAAGTGGTGATCGAACCCACAACCGTCGCGTTACAGTCACACCCTTCTAGTCCTGGGCCACGACGACCACCAAAAACTATTAATGATACTCTGAATTCATATATAAAACTTACAAATATAAAAAAATCACACCACCGCCAATTATCTTCTTTGCTCACACAACTTCTCTGACCGTAACTTTGATAAATCGGGCTTTTCATAATTCGAGATGACATTGGCGTTTGTGCGTTCTCTAATAAGTTTTACACCATTGACTATAAACTTGAATAACATTTTACCTTTGTAATAGTTATCTCTAGAATACCCGTAGTATTAAAAGATTTAATTTTTATCTCTGCACTGTTCGTGCCCTGCTAATTTATACAGTAAATGAAATTGGACGTTGTTTCAGTTATATTAGATGTCAAAACAGCTTGCGTTGGTCTCAGCTCGTAGGTTTACTGCAAGCTCTTCAAAATTGTGCTTAATCCTTTCTTGTGAGCTAGCCTTATATCTGTTCTTAGTCAAAGGTACCTACGGCTTCATTTTGCTGTAATTAGAAAAGATTATTATTTTATATTTATGACATTTTTTATTGAAAATTCTTTATGTTTTGCCCTATTAATTAATTAATTTAATTAATTAATCAGCTTCACGCTGTATCCATCCCGCACATAGCATTGTGCAGGCAGAGGGAACCTAGTGTTAAGACACTCCGTTCCCTACTTTCTGCCGAATTCTGGAGGCATTGCGTGTTGAGTGGCAGAACTCAACGCCGCGCTTAGAATCGACACCAGAGCGAAGAAATGGAAATATAAATTTAAGTAAATATTTCTCAAGTCGAAGTCCCCTCGAGTGGGGATTGAACCCACACCCAGTGGGTTTTACAGTCACACTTTGTGCCGCTGCGCCACGACTGGCCTCAAACTCCATTCAATAAAAGTTATCGCTTAAATAATTTGTATTGGCTTGCTTCGTTCCTAAGCGCGGCGTCGCGTCGTGTCGTGTCGGTTCTGCCACTCAAGAAGAGGAGTGTATTCGTTTAGAGTTCTATATACACTATGTAAGTATGTATATAGAATAATTATTAGAGAAAGTGTACTTTACGTGATTTTTATAGTAATCGCTAAATCGATTTCAAATATTATCATCATTATTATTATTATATTATATTATTTAAAAATCTATAAAAGGCTTGAAAGTTCATTCAAAACATCTTAGACAGTCGTCTTTAACATGCGTCAATCTAGCAATTTGTACGTGACGCGAATACGAGAGAAGTTATAATTTTGTTACTAGGAGCATTTGTATACTCGTGCGTTGTCACAATTAGAATAGTATTCTACCTACTTGGATTAGACTTTATTCTCCATTTCTAAACATAATATGCTTCATTAATATTTGGCCTGGGAACCGTAGCCTTCATCATTACTAGCCTTTTTACGTCCACTGCTGGACATAGACCTCCCACAAGGACTTCCCTTTCCACTACATCTAAGGGTTTCCGACGACCTTGACCTGTAGAAACTGTATAAAATGATGCCATGACTGTATCTATAAATAGTCCCTAATGTACAGACATATTTCAGTATTCAAAATTTTTCTTTAGATATCACATAAAGTAACGATTTTTCAACCGGTAAAATTAGAAGTTTAGTTAGTGTCGTTTGATTTGTTTAATTTTAGTTTTTGTTTTTGTTTTAAATAGGATATAGGAAATCTACAGTAGCAACTCCAGACCACTGGTCAGTCGTGGCGCAGGGGCACGAAGTGTGACTGTAAGCAGATTGGTTGTGGGTTCGATCACCACTCGAGGAAATGAAATATTTCAATTTCTCCACCCTGGTGTCGCGACAAAGCGCGGTGTAGAGTTCCGCCACTGAACACGCAATGCCTACAGAATTCAGCGGAAGCTAGGGAACAGAGTGTCTTAACACTAGGTTCCCTCTGCCTAACTTGATGTGTGCGGGAAGCTAAAAAAAATATATTAATATTAATAATAATTATATTATTTTCCCACTTTTAGGTAATTCTCATATTATAATATACGTTGCAAATCTACCTACTATTGTCTTATTGGAATGTAAACCAAGCGATATCTGAGGACCGTAAAGAAAACATAAGAATATGTAAAGAGTTACGACTTTATGGACGCGTTATAATGGCCTAAGATCCCATCGCTTGAAACTGTAGGGATCAGATTTTCTAATGAAACTTATATTTCGTTTACTTAACTTACGTTCCGTGAGTGCAATTTTCTCCAAAAACGAGTTACGAAAAACATTAATTAAAGGTGATTGCGGCAGGATTTTTTTGGGCAACCCTAGTGTAATCTATTCTACTATCATGTATCATTCTTGAATATAAGTTTCATTAGAAAATCTGATCACTACAGTTTTAAGAGATGGGATCTCCACCTATAAAAGGAGTTGAATGTTCCCTTAAGCCACCACTGAATACGCCCCTGTTTACAAGAAACTATGTACTACTATTTAGAAATATATTATTGTTGTAGAAAAATATAATATTATACAGAAAAATATAATCAAAATTTTTAAATAACTTCAACTCTTAGTTATTCTATTTTAAAAGTATACAAATCTTGTGTTGTAGATACAATATGGAAATAGAACTACCTATAAGTCTTAATCGGGATACATATCTGCAGTAAATCTAGAGGAAAATACAGGATCCAGTACGTACTGTAAGGCTCCTTATTAAATTAATATTAATAAGCTTACCTGATAAATAAAATATTTAATATTTTCATTTTTTCGATCTGCTAACGAGGCAAAGCGCGGCGTTGAGATCCGCCACTCAACACGTGATGCTTCCAGAATTCGGCGGAAAGTGGGCCACGGAGTGTCTTAACACTAGGTTCTCTCTGCTTACCCTGCTGTGTGCGGGATACAGCGCGAAGCTGATTTGATTTAATTTGACTTAATATTTTAAATTTTTCATTTGGTAACAAGGTAAAGCGTGGCGTTGAGCTCCGCCGAGCAATACGCAATGACTCGAAAATTGCGCAGTATTCTGCATCCTCTGCTATATGCGGGATAATAGATAAAGCAACAGCTAAAAAAAAACGTTAATTACTGTTTTCCTTTGTTACATCTTTACATAAAAATAAAATATTTTTTTTATAAATTAAACGAAAGGGTCTGTCTTTGATATCAACATAGCTGTGTTTTTTCAAGTGCATATAGTTTTTTACACATTTCAACATTTCAGTCTGTCTGTCTCTGTGCTAACCTCCGGACCAGCTGCACGGAATTTTATGGGACTAACACTGAAAGATAGAAGGAGTTGTAGAGCAACATAAAAGGTATTCGATACAGTAAAAAAGTTATATCAATTCAAAGTATGTTGTTAGACAAAATTGCTACTTTCTAAAAGAGTTATTTTATAAATCGTTATATTGAATTTTTAGTTTTCAGCATTAAAGCATCGTTTTTGCTTCAATTTCATCGCGCAATCAAAACCTATTGTAGTTATTCAGAAAACGTATAAAAATTTGGACGTAGCGGGATTTCATAGAAAAAAATCTTTACAAACATATATTTGTAGTTCATTTCATACTAAATAAATATATATGCCCCCAAACTTAAGTCTCTTAATCAATACCAAAAAATATTTCCCAATCAAAATCGAATTGAAAAATTTCGCTAAAGTATATAACAATATATTAAGATGTTACACCCTCTACATATGTATCTTTAACTATTTTAAAAAATTTAACTTTTAAAGTATGAAGAAATTGTTTCTCCAGGGTTAATGGTTGAAGGGGATGTCGAGGGTGAAACGGAATAGTGATGGTGAGGAAACGGCGCAGGCGGCGATATGGCGTGCGACTCCATCATCGTCAAAGCGGTGACTGACAACATTGATAGCTATTAAACCCACTGAATGAACGTGTTACCGCGGTCTAAGGACGGATTATGCTAACATTAGGTTCCTTGTTAAAGAAAAAATGCAGGTGTATAACAAACAATGTGGGTATAATTTTCTGTTTTATTTCCCGTGAGGTCATTTTTTAATATTGAATCTCATTTTCTATTCCTTAACTTGTCTTCAGGTATAATATCTCGGCGTTTTCAAGAATAATACGGAAATCTTAGAAATGAAAGAGACAACTTTAAATTAGTTGAGCTTTTTAGTTTGATCCTATCTAAGACAATTTTAAAATACATAATAAATGTGGTTGTCTTATTCAAGAATTAATATATTTATGAGGGTTCATCTATATCTATAATTATAATAACATTATTTTAACATAACAGTAAAACAGTTGTATAAAATAACTGTTATAGCAATTAGTCAATTTGTCCAACTAAGTACTTTAAATTACTTTATTATTTATAAAACCGCATTTGAATCGATTAAGCTAATTCTGAGATTAGCGATAACAAACAACGATAACAAACGCATAGACAAACAGACAAAAACATTAAAATCGTTGTTTTGGGTATCTTTAAGTATCTTCCGCAGACGCCGATCTCTTAGAATTTTATTATAAGTATATAGATAATATTACATATTTTTTTTTGTTAACATATAGAGAAAGATTGGAAACTATTTAATACCAGTTATTAAATTTTATGTCACTCACTCGAGAAACCAATATGGACTGGATTTAATATATTGACTTCTAGATATTTTTTTGTATGTGTCCACTATCTCACTCATCAATGACTCTAAAATATATTTAAAGTGGAAAATGTGGTTGCGGTAAAATTAATTTGATAGGAAACTTCTATAAATTTAAAAAACTCGAGGCCTATTTCACCGGTTTCGAATAAAGTTTTAGATAGTAATCTAATATTTAATGCTATCTCACAGATAGAGGATGAAAATACAAAATAGTTAACTGTTTCTTATATTTTCAGGGATACTTTATTTTTATATAAAAAGTAAGATTTATATAGTAAAAATGACACATATATTTGGTTTTTTTTTCAGCTTCACGTCGTATCTCGTATATAGCAGGGTAGGCACAGGGAACCTACTGTTAAGACTTTCCGGCGAATTTTCGAGGCATTGCGAGAGCGAAGAAATGAAAACATTAATAAATATATTTTTTTATACCCGAGTGGGAATCAACTCAACGACTGTCGCCTTCCAATCACACGATTGTGCCCCTGCGCCACGACGGTTTATGTATATAAACTCCTCTTTCATTCAAATTTCTTGTGGAGTATAGAGGAACTTTAAGAGGATTTCTCTAAATTCCTACGGGAACGATGAAAAAACGGGACCTTAGTCTTTGCATTTTATGCCTTAAAGTCCGAGTAAAGTTGCGTAAAATATAAAATTGTATTAGTTTGATTACAATTTCCTTACACTAGTGTCAAGAATAGTAAGTGTGATAGATTGCTAAAGTTCCATAAATATTTGTTACCTTTGTGATTTATGAGGAAAGTTTAAGATAGCGCAACTTTAAATGAATGTTCACTTGTAATAACAAAAGAAATACGTACATGAAGAGAAACTTGTATGTTGGTTTTTAATCTATCAAATGAATAGCTAAATAAACAAAAAAAATATTTTAGTTAAAGTAAAACAATCGTGATCGAGGGTAATATAAAGATTTGGTTACCTTGAATTTTTACCGTTCCTTACAGTGATGTTAAGTTACGGTAAAAGTGAGGAGCATGTTCTAGCTGTTACATTCTGATATCGGAACATGTTCTAATTTTCGTTCCGGTTTTGGCTGTTCCTTTTTCAAAAGATATTTTACCTTTTGAAAAAGGACTTCACTTCGTTACTGTGTTGCCTGTCTATCATTACTATTTATTTCGAGATCGGCTGGAGATATCAGGCTGAAACAAATATGAAATATAAAGGTCTTGAAGGCCTTGGAGCACAAAAAAGAAAGAGAAAAAAATCAAATTTCTAAGTCAACGCAATCAAAAGATTTTATTTATGCATAAATTTTATGGCATTTTGTATGAAACTCGCTGCGTAATGAAAAACCTATAGGGTTCTTCCGTGGATCTACAGTTACGAAATGAACACGGAGCAATAATTTGGAGAGTAAAATAAATGTTCAGATCGGAACAGTTTAAAACTCTAAATTTTAAATGTTGGAATTAGTGGAGCGGCTTAAAACGCGCGCCAACAAAATCAACAGTCGGTACAAAATTGTTGTGAAACTTGCAATGGCTCATTCCTGTTCCGGAACAGCTAAGTTCGTCTAGCCGGAACTGTTCCGGAACAGTCGTCTAGCTTATTACGTTCCGGGAACATGTTCCGACCAGAATAAAACATTATTAGTTCATTGTAACTTGAATTATTACACGAACATATAGGTTGTATAACGTGAATATTTTTTTTTGCTTTACGCTCTATCCCGCATACAGCTGGGTAGGCAGAGGGAACCTACTGTGCATGTTATATATTGAATGATACTTTTGTGTATAATGAAGTTTTAATTTAAATAATTATGTAGTATTTTTTAGCTTCACATATATAGCAAGATAGGCGGAGAAAATCTATCGCTAACACACTCGAAATGTCAACTGGTGGATCTCAATGCAACGCTTTGTTTCGTGACCAGAGTGCAGAAATGTTAATAATATGCTTCCCTCAGTCGGAATCGAACCAACAGAACCAACCTATGTAGAACTTCCAACTACAAATTCAAAAATAAAATCGTAATAAGAATTTTTCATTATGCTTAAATTGGCCGCTATGATTATAAATCACAATCAATTGAATCAATGATTTGAATTAGTTGTTGTCGACGCTTTTTTGTTTTTATTTTGAAGTATTTAAGTGTGTTAAATGTTACAATGATTGATTTATATTGACGTTGTATGTTAAGCCATATATAAATATACGACGGTGGTTGTTTCGTATCTATCCATTGGCGAGAAAGCGTACAAAGTTACGTTTTTCATTATAAATCTTTTATTTTGCCATCGTAAATGGAAAACCGATGAATCTACACTACTACTAAATAAACCGGTTGTAAGTCAATTTATAAAAGTTTATCAAATTAATTTTGCGGGCCTATGCACTTAATTACTATGAAATGAATTATGTATTATTTTTTATGTTTGTAATATTTTTAATACCATGGGAAGTATCTAATAGGTTTTAACAAAACCTAATAAATTTTTTTATTTCATACAAAATGCAACAAAAACTATATATGAACATTGTAGTTTGATTTTTCTCTTGCTTCAAGGGACCATAGACCTGAATATTTGATATTAATTTCAGTCTGATACCTCCATGCAATCTTGAGATCTTGAACTCAACGCAGCGTTTGAATAAACGTATGTTAACACAATACAATAAAATTATTTTTAGATATTTTGATTATACAAATATATCGCAAATTATGGCAATAGTAACCACTATTGACATAATTTGTCAATAGTGTTTATACTTATATTTTGAATGTACATCAAAGGCGAGATTAGATAAATTACAGCGTTAAGTTCCGCGACTGAACGCGATATCTATAAATGAAAAAAAAGTTTCGAAACACACCATTTAAATGGAAGCTATATTACATTCCAAAAATCTATCTCAAAATTTTTAAACTTCCGTATTACTTTCAATACTAATACTAATATTTAATAATATTTATTGCAACAAATTTTAAGGATATATGATAACTTTATTACGCCTGCAGTTACTTGTTAATGATATTACTACGATTTATAACATAAGTACTGGCGGACTACAGATTCAAATCGATAAATAAGCCGCTTAGGCAATTCGAACGGAATACATGCACCTACTTGCTGCTAGATCGATTTTTTATTTATATTAAATCCTATTTATGTTTTCGCTTCGTTTTTAGTATCAAATTCAAGTGGTAATGATAGTTCCATGTAAATTATTCACTGTTTTCGTGTGATATTTTAAAAGATGGCAGCCGTCGCACAGGGTCACAACTTGACCGTGACAGGTTGTGGGTTCGATTCCTTCTCCCCTCTCTCTTCCCTCAGGCATATTTTTCTCTTTTTCCTATCTAAGTCCTATGAAGAATTTTTTTATTAAAAACAATAAAGGTCGAATTGGTAGCAAAGTTAGTCATGTAAGATATATTTATAATGCGTCAACAACCCAAAAATTGAGGCTAAGGATGTATAAAATAAATAATGTCATTAATAATTTGCCGGTTATTAAACGTTAATATTTAATAGTTTACACAGTATACAGATCGCGACATTTTATAAGTTACAATACTTTTTTTTTTGAGGCCAGTCGTGCCGCAGGGGCACAAAGTGTGACTGTAAATCGACTGGTTGTGGGTTCGATCCTCACTCGAGGAGATGAAATATTTACTTAAATTTATATTTCTATTTCTTCGCTCTGGTGTCGCGGCAAAGCGCGGCGTTGAGTTCTGCCACTCAATACGCAATGCCTCCAGAATTCGGCAGAAAGTGGGGAAAGGAGTGTCTTAACACTAGGTTCCCTCTGCCTACCATACTGTGTGCTGGATACAGCGTGAAGCTGACAATACTTTTACAATCAACATTGAAATTTTGATTTAACAGAATTGAGAATACTTACTCCGTCTTCCCATATAACTCACATTTAATAATAAAAGAAACTACTTTATATTCCAATGATTCACCGAACTGGTATTCGGGGAGAACGGAGTGTCTTAACACTATAGTGAAAATCACGAATCTGAAGAAAAAGGATAATTTCTTCTAAAACTTACCTCTTAATATCCAGACCAGCAACGAAACAATCTTGTAAAATATGTTACCTAATACTTAGTACTGAGTGAATAAAAGATATCATTTGAAATACAGTATTGTCACGCAAAACGAATATTAGTACGCAACTAATATAGTGGCCAGTCGTGGCGCAGATTCACAAGGTGTGACTGTAAGCGCGACTGGTTGTGGGTTCGATCCCCACTCGAGGAAATGAAATATTTATTTAAATTTATATTTCCATTTCCTCGCTCTGCTGTCGAGACAAAGCGCGGCGTTGAGTTCCGCCGCTCAGCACGCAATGCCTCCTGAATTCGGCGGAAAGTGGAAAACGGAGTGTCTTAACACTAGGTCTGCCTACCATGTTGTGTGCAGGACACAGCGTGAAGCTAATTTGATTAGATTTTTTTACTAATATAGTGCTATTAAGTGAACTTACTGTTGTACGTGAAAAAGTATCCAAATTTATTGTGTCAAGGGAATTTTCTAAATTCGATCATAATATTTTTTTTCTTGAATTTTATTTAAATTTTACGCTTTTATGAATAAGTTGAAATATCTGATCTGATACTTGACATTGCTTGAATCGCTTTGGTTGTGGGTTCGATAACTCCTTATTTGTCTATTTTGGTAAGTCAATGCGCGTCACTGAGCTCCGCCACATGTATTGCCTGCTGTAAGCCATGGTGGCATATTTTATATTAGTATAAAGAAGTGCGAGGTGGACTCACATAAGCACGAAGGATTTCGTACCATTATTGATAAAAACTGCAAAAAAATAATATTTTATTCTGTTTTTTTAATATTTGTTATTAGAGATGCCACAGAAATACATCATCTGTGGAAATGTTAACTGCCTAACTATCGCTGTTCATGAGATACAGTCTGGTGACAGATGAACAGGCGCACGGACAGCGTTTAAATAATAGAGTCATTTTGGGTCTTTGGGTAACGAAATCCCAAAAAAATGCAAAAAGAAGGAAAAAAATATTATAGGCTGTAGAAAAAACATAACTGGCCACAATAAAGAACTTCCTGCGTTTTTGCCGGTGTTCTATAGACTCAATCAAAACAAAGAAGGCCATAAATTAAAATTATTTATTAATTTTAATTACTTACCGTAGCGTTTGGCGCTCCGTTCTCTCTGACTACCCGCTAGGGATAAAGCGTGAAGCTAAGTTAAGTTAAGTTACTTATAGCAATAATTATATTAAAATAATTAAATATCATTATTTTGGTAATAAATTTCAATATAAAATAGCAAAATACGAATTAAATGATCTTTTATTTCAACGTCCCTATTGTAGAGAATATATTCTGTAAATTTAAAAAGCCTTTTTAAGCTGAATTTAGATGTCTATTTTAGTTAACGTTCAAACTGATTTACCTGAGCCTTTATATAATGATACAGAATTTACTAGTATCTCTAGTGAAGGTTTATACGGTTTTAAAATTAGCCTACCTATATTCATACTAAACTTTCCACTTTCAATAATTAGTATTTCAAAATTTAAGGAAGGAGATTTTGAAAAACTCAGTTAGGTTAATAACCAAAACAAAATAATTATGAGGTCGTCGTCGTGGCGCAGTGGCACAGCGTGTGACTGTAAGCGCGAGGGTTGTGGATTCGATGTCCCTTCGGATGAATGAATTATCTAGTATTTGAATTTTGCGGAAAGTGGACGTCGGAGTTTCTAACACAAGATTCCCTTTGCCTTGCCTTCTATATATATGCGTAAAGTTAAATTATATTAACCAAAAATTGCAAGAATTCATGGTACCCATCACGTTGCAGGAAAGGCACCGCTGCATTTGTTACTTGTAGCCTAAAAGGTTGGTACTCTCAGGTACTCTTGTTACCCTCAGCTTGCAGAACATTGTTTTTATGTATCTTAAAAGGTTAGCGTAAAGCTTAAATGTAGCTTAAAGGTAAGCGTTCAGAACGCTCATTTTCAGCGACCTTTACGTAAAACGATGAAATTCTTGAAAATAAAAAAAAATCGTGAAAAATGTACACAGACAAACAGAGTTACTTTAGAATTTATAGTATTAGTAGTGGTAATTATAGGTGACTGGTGAACAAAATACATAGATTTTCTGAAGATCGTAATCGAGAAATATATCAGATTGGAATTTTTATGAATGGAATGTTCGATTTTAATAATTTAATGAGTAAACAGGAGATGTTAAAACAGTCTCGAATACGAATCATATAATATGCTCTGCTTATAGTCGATATTTCTATCTAATATTAAATTTAAAAAAGAAGTTGTGATGTCAAAACTACAATAGTAGAAAAAAACAATGTTAGTAATAAGTAAAACAATTAACGACGCTGTATCCCGCATATAGCAAGGATAGACAGTGTCAACCTAGTGTTAAGGCACTCCGTTTGCCATTTTCCGCCATAGTTTTCGAGACATTCGCTTTCGTATTGTGTGTTGAGTGGCGGAACCCAACGCCGGGCTTTTGCCTTGATACCTGAGCAGAGATATGAAAATATTAATAAGTTATAAATCATTCTCCCAGGGCAGGGTCGAACCCACGACCGTCACGTTACAAGTCACACCCTTGTGCACCTGCGCCACAACGGCTTCATATAATAATAGACATGTGTAAAAATAAACAAACATAACATATAGTTTTATCACTCTACAACAACACGACTGATGAACTTGATAAAATGCTTGCTTTAAGATTCATTGCGGCATAAATTTAGGGCGTGATTCGAGAAGGATATTTTATGAAGTAATATTAAATTACTATTGAAATATATAACACACATGCATCAACACATAAGTATTGAAAAAAGTTGTAATAACGATAAGTTCGTTTTAAATTCTTAATGTTTTTCTTAATGTTTTAAAATTTTACAGAAAGTACTAAGTGAAAAAAAAAATCGTTTTCCACTTTCCGTAGGAATACAAACATACACTTACAAACGTAAAAGACTACTGTACCACGGCATCCTCATGTTGACTCTATGTCTCAAACTATACCATTTTAAGCGAGTCAACAGTAGCCATGAGAGAAAGAGTAACTTCTGTAAATATTACAAATGTTTCGAAAACCTTTAAAGTATTTTTTTCCTGAAAAAATAATAAATAGTGTTAAGACATTCTCCATTTTTCACTTGCCATCCAATTTCTAGAAATTGCGTGTCACGCAGCGGAATCTATCACCTCCTTTCGTCATCATAATTAGTAAATGAAAAAACAAAAGATTAAGATGAGAGTGGAATATAGAAACTTATATATAGAACAATAAAGTTAGTCGACCTCATGCAAAGTATTTAACCCCGTAGTGTGACTGGATCAGCAGTGGAGTTTGTCCAAGCAGTTTGCTGACTCTTTTGAGGAGTCCCAAAGCGAATGTGTCTGATAATTAATTATTATGCGCTTAATATCAAATTTAACTTAAGTTGAATAACACGAAAAAAAAGAATTAAATTCTAATAAAAAAAACTATCCAAAACTAATTTATAAAATCGAGTCGAAATATCGAGTATAAATAACCTAATTAATATCCAAGTATACGTTAAAATACTTACTCCTAAAACACAAAATCTAATAAAAAAAGATACAAAAAAAAACAAAATTTTAAGAAGAGCTCATCTATACATATCAAATCGAAGCCGCTATACACCTATATGTTACATACACCAGTATATATATCACCAGCTATGGGATGTATGGCGTCATAGCGCCGAGCCGCGAGTCCGCGACCAGAGCAAGTCTCATTCGCATCGCGGCCCTCGCAGGCGTTGGACTGCGGCACGGTCCAAAATGCTCCTACCGAACTTACTCAACTTCCTGAACTTCCTCATCCTCAATTTACTGGTGGCCTCCGCGGAGAAATGCCCCACGAAATGCCAGTGCATCCACAACTCGGTCAGATGTCTCCATCAAGAACTGCAGGCTATACCCAAAACGCCGGACGACGCGCACACGTTGTAAGTATAAAAGTTTGTTTAAAAGTTCTATTTATAATACGTTACAAAATGCGTGCGAAAGTCATTCTGAGCTTTGCTGCCCGGCGGATTGAAATATTTGTAAGGATAACGTGTTCAAATTCAATTTCATATTTCGTTTCATCGTTTTTTTTTGTATTATAACTTTATTAGTTCTAAATATTGATTTGAGTATTTCTTGTGTTTTTTTTTATTAATTTTATAATGTGTATGACATAACAGTATAACAATTTTTAATATTGGAATTTTATCGAGAAAAGTACTAAAATATATTTGTAATTATCTTAGAACGCAAAAATCTTCTGTTTTTATCACGTTACCGCATTTTGACAAAAAATATTACGATTCATCTTTGTTACATTATCAAAGTAAAGTAAAATGTGAGAGGATTTTTATTTGAGACATTAGTTACACACAACAAAATAATTATTTTTAAATGTTTTATAAAGTATTACGAGACGCAGCTGGAAGAGTAAAATTTTTAAGTAACTTAAATCTCGATGCTTACTCCAATTATATAATATACAAATATTTATTGTAACATTAACTTTAAAATTCATAAAGAAATGAAAAAGAGAGAGAGAGAGAGTTCACTTGAAATATTATATGTTTATAACTTTGTATATTTTTTCGAAATGATTATACATATTCATATCAATGAAAAAATAAAAAAATATATATATTTATTATTTCAACTTTATAGTAAATCCGAATTTCGGTTTCTACATTATAAATATGAAATTTAATTAATTTTGATGATATCTCATAAGAGTAACTTGCAATTTTAAATTTGTCTCGAACATTTGAAATATTTAAACACGGCAGATTGTATATTAGTTACAGGCCGCGATGAAACTGATTATTATTGATTATTACTCTATATTAATTTAATATATCATTTTAAACTACTACTAACTAATTTTACTTTGTTGGAAAAAATACGTAAGCCTAATTAAATAAAGCTTAAGATTTTTAAAAATTGTTTTTATTTCCATAGTTTAAGGATCACCTCCTTACTTATTTTTTTGTCTGAAAAAAAAACCTGTTGAAAGAAAAATCCCATAAAATCGATTCAGGTTTTCTTAATAATAGTTCTAATGAAAAAAAAAATACTGAAGACAGACTGACTTCGTAAGAAGAATAATTAATTGGAAATAAAAATAATGTAATATACATTAAAATTTCGGAGTCACCGATAGACATTTCAATATTACATATAAGGACGTAAAAAATTACTGGCCGACGGGTACACTAAAAATGCATTGGCTTCTGAAGGGCGGGTCTCTACTTGTCAATTTATAATATAATATGTATTATTATTTAAAATAAGCTATATTACATATTGTATCTACTTATTATAAAATATGTTCGAAATATTTATAAATTATATCAAACTCCAGGATCCAGACTAAATTTGACAACGCCGTAGGGATGAACCTTTGTTAGAGTTGCTTCAATTTAAACGATTAAGTCAATATTTAAAATGTACTACGTATTACTACTATTTACTATTATTTAGTACGTTCTTAAAATTATAAAACTTTAAAATAGTAAATTTTAGATTTGGGAAAGATATATAAAAAAATAAAATCTATAATATTATGTATATTTTGTTAAAAAAATATATTTTTTCGTATGTTAGGCGAATAAAATTAAATCGTCTTTAAAAAACCAATTGAGCTATTTCTAAGAATAGATGGGTATAGAAAAAAAAAATAACGGAAAAAAAATCACTTTCATTAAAAAATTAAAGAAGCCAAACTTAATAAGGGTGGGTAAAGCCAATCAATTTATTTTTTTTTTATTTATTTTGAAAATCATGTATTATACATTATATTCACTATCTTTATATTATTTACATGAAATTCAAAGATTTATTTTAGGGATCGTCTTTTGCAAGCGATACTAATGTATGTACATAAAGAAATCGAGTATCAGCCAAAGTCAATCAGTTTCATTATTAATAACTTATAGGATGGATTTTTTTTTCGAGAATGTTTTATTTTAGACAAATAAATATAAACATAAAATAGGAAGGATTTCAATGAAATTTGGTAACGCCCTTACAACGGCCCCCACCCAACGCTCTTACGTAGGTCCCCTATGTTAGTGATGTTACTATAAATCTAATGTAAACTTTAAAAGTAAAGATTCACTGGCATCAATATCTACAAATTGAATACTTTTAATTTTATTGTTTGTGTTATCTCCAAAAAAATTGGAACAGTTCTTATAATTTTTTTTTGAATATATTATTTCAATCGCGAATAAAAGTTTTTATGATTAATCTAAAAATACTAGTTTTAATTATTTAAAATTAATCTATTTATTTCAATTGACATCACTCATAGAGATTAATAAGGTTGTAGACATAGAAAAATTCAAATTGAAGACAAAACAAATACGCACACAAATAGATAGACTGAAAGACATATAAACCTGTAAAACAAAAAACAAAGCGAAAGAGTGAAGAAAAATACTTATAAAAACTCAATTTTTTCTACCGATAATAAAATTTAGACTGGATTTAGAATTTACCTTGTCATTGGATTATTAAATTAAAAAAGGCACTGTTTTCAAATCTCCCTACAGAGATGACAAACGCTGCGCTGTGTTAGTTTCCAAGAGGCGCGAGTTCAAATCCCACTACGTTCAAATTTTTATATGTTATCTAAAAATAAATGTTTTTTTTTCTAAGATATTTCATTTTATTGTTGTAAAATAGTCATTGTACAGGCCTGATATGGTTTTCGTGTCCGACCATTTCGTTGGAACCAAAATCAATATTTAAAAAAAAATTTTGAATCTCTCGATTCCGACGCTTGACAAATTTGTTTTGTAAATAGCGGAAAGGATTATTGTTTTCGTGGATGTAACGTTATAACAATGGAAAGTTTCATTTTAGCTATTGCAATGGACTTGTCACAAAAAGTAAAATATCGTACCAAAAATAAATTGCTTTTTATAATATGATTTTAAAATATTATTTAATATTTACTATAATAAATTTGTTCAAACATTTAGGTCAATAAGCCGATGATAATATGATTAGAATTTTATAAAGTGTTTAGTAATACATTAATCATTTGTAACTTTGGATTAAAGGTAGTATAGATTTTTTTTTATAAGACTTTGAAAGAGCGAATAAAATATTAAATTTCTTTCTCAATTAATTTAGTAATTTTCTTAATTATGAAATTTTTATTTAAGAATTGCATTAAGTCGGATAGAGTCTATTAATTAAAAGGTTAAAATTCAATAGAAACGATCTAACATCTTAATTTGTTTCAAAAAAATCTCTACAAAGTTATTATTTAAAATGGAAAAAAGAGAATAGTTAAAATTCTGCGAAGGCGATTCTCTTTAGATTCTCTAAATAATTTTGTCCAGTACGTTTTTGTTGGTTCAAGCTGTTTCGAGCCCTCTAAAAGTTTTCTTTTTATAAATTACTATCAATCAATGATGTGAATTATGAATCTAACAGAATTGTTTTTGGATTTTTTAGGTTTAAATTATTTTATTCGTGGTACAGTTGGCAAGGGACTGATGTTATATGCAAACATATAATAACTTAATAAACATAAAGGATTCGATTCTATACAAATATATTATATGTCCATTTCTCAATAAATTTACTTTTTACTTATTAAGGAAACATACAAAATAATAACGCAGCGCGATTTGAATCCGCGCCTCTTGTAAAGAGGCGCAGTTTCATGATTTTTTTTATATGGTTCCCAAATAAGTATTTTTATTTCCTAAGCGTGGAAAAGTTAGTGTTAACTGTAAAAAAATCTATCAAATTGTTATTAAATAGGTTTTTGTTAGAGAAATACATAATTTGTTAAAAGTGCCAAACAAATTCAAATTCATACAAATGACATGAGATTATTTTGACACTTTTATTAAATTTATGATATGTTAAAATTGACTTATATAAATTCCATATCATATTCAGACAGCTTAGACAGAGCCGCGAAGTCGAATCTCTAGTGCCAGAGAGATTTGATGAAATTAAATCTATTTTAGACCAGTTGCACGGTGTAAATACGATTCTTCCATATAAAATTCATGTTTCACAAAGAAATTCGCTTTGTCTACCTAAATATCGTTGAAAATGTAGACGATCTTTTTTTTACATATTTTTTTTTTTCGGGTTCACGTTGCATCCCGTATAGGCAGAGAATGCCTAGTGTCAAGATATTCCCTTCTCCATTTTCGGTGACATTGACTGACAGAACTATATATAACTAAATATTAATTATTGATTCAAAAGAAGAATATTTTACAATTTTCGTTAAAATCGGCTTAACTGTTATTAGCTCAAGCAAAAAGACAAACAAATCCAAATACTGTAAACATAATTATATCGATTTTAGCATTATATAAAAATCTTTATACTTTGAAATAACAAAATATTTGAACAGATATCAATAGTCCCATACTACTTTATAGAACTAAAACCAAAAAAATGCATTTAAACGTAATAAAAAAAAGTATTTTGATAGGCAATTTCGTGCATTCCACGAGTCGGCATCAAATATCTGCTGAATCCAATATATTTTGTGGAACAGAATGTACGAATAAGTGCGTTAGTGAAGTGAAATATTATTGACTGGCTCCTGCCTGCGACTTTACCCTCGTGGTCATACTAAGAGTTGTGTATTAGCGCGTTCAACTAGTTCTTTTTTTCTTTTTTTTTAGCTTCACGTTGTAGAGGGAACCTGGGAACCTAGTGTTAAGACACTCCGCTTCCATTAAGACACTTTCGTTCCTAGAGGCATTTCTTGTTGAGTGCCGGGATTTCAACTACTAGGCAAACTATTCAGTTTTATAATATTATAATAATTTATTTACATATGGATGTAGGACATCTAGATAAATAGAGTGATACAGCTTTATGCAAGGCCAGTCGTGGCGCAGGGGCACAAGTGACTGTAAACCGACTGTGGAATCGAGGAAATTTAATATTGAATATTGAAAATATATATATAATTATCTTCGCTTTGGTGTCGAGGCAAAAACGCGACGTTGAGTTTATTACGTGTTGAGTGGCGCAACACGCAATGCCTCCAGAATTCGGCGGAAAGTGGTGAGCGGAGTGAGCCTAACACTAGGCCGCCTACCCTGCTCCATGGGAGATACAGCGTGCACCTGAAAAATAAACTTTATAGCTAAACAGGAATTTCAGAATTCCTAGTAAAGTATATTTATTATTAGTCGCTATACTGAGTTACAGTTAAAATACTTAACTACTTCTAAGAAGAAATTATTATTGAGATGGGCTTAGAACCCACAGAGAACCCATAGAAACTGTGTCAAAACGGCAATTATTATTGAAAACTATTACTTAAATATACTAATAAATAATATTTATATACTATATATATATTATTATTATTTATTACTATATTTAAGTAATAGTTTTAATACTATACATTTTGTTTGTAGATTTAAACTGTTGAGTTGTGTAAATAATATTCTATAACCGCCCATTAAATACTAAGCAATTAAAATTTTTTGTTCCAAAGAAGTTATCTAACGTATTTTTTATGAACAGATGTTTTTTTTTTAACATATATCGATATTAATTAATGCTGAGGCCACTGTGGCGCATTGGGACAATATCTGTAATCGCAATGGTGTAGGTTCAATCCTTATTCGAGATAATAATAATTATTTTTTTTACGATTTAAGACTAGATTTTCTATTCTTACCCAACGTGATAATGCGTGAAAAATATTTTATTTGAGTAAAAAAATAAAGAATAAAATATGACTTACATACCGACGGGACGTGTCCTGGACGAGCTGATATCATAAAGGGTTATCGTTCTATAAACATGTACATTTTAGGTCGTGTATGTATATTACAAGCACCAAAGACAAAAGATAAAGTCGATTTAGCAATGTACGCGCACATTCTCAGAATTTCTTATGATAATGCCTCACTGGGTTCTTACTACTGTTGGTACTGTTGGTGATGATATAGAGTTAGTTACTATCTGTGGCTGCTTAAAGAGAGGTTCGATTTACATATAGTGTTTATTGAAATTGTATGGATTGTTTTGTCGTTTATAATATGTCATTATATCTTTTTAGGGTTCCGTGCATTTTAAGGAAGAAACCCTTATAAAATCACTTTCTTCTCCGTCCGTCTGTTTGTCTGTCAAGAGCCTTTATCTCAGGAACACTTGGAGATATCGAGTTGAAATTTAAACCATATACTCAGATCTACGGTCCCTTGTTTTCTTGAAAAAAAAACGTATTTCTACATTTACTTAAAAAAATGGCCATTTATCGCAAAAATGCGTATTTGGTCACTATAACGGTAATTAAAATTAATAGAGTACTTCTGGATGATTATGAAATTTTCAACTAGCATCTACACTTAGTATCAGTTCAGAAAAAAAATTAAAACTATACATTTGTGGTTTAATCCTAAAAAATAATAGCTTTAAAAGTGAGGTATCAGATGAAAGGGTTTCGGCTAAGCTAAGCTTGAATTTCAGAAAAAGCTCGAGACTTCTAATTTTTTTACGGTACCCTCGGAGCTCGACTCACGCTTGTCCGGTTATTGTGCAGCGGTACAGCGTCTGACGATAAATGCGGCGGTTTTGGGTTCACATCGATTATAGGATCATTCAATCGGGTGAATGAATAATTTTCGTTAACTCTCTTTCTTAGAAAGACAAAGCGCGGCGTTGAGTTCCGCCAACGACAAGCATTCCCTCAAAAATAAAGGGGAAAATGGGGAACAGAATGTCTTAACAGCACTGCTCTGGTATTTGCGGAATATAGTTCGAAGCTAATTAAAAACCAAAATAAAATCGGTCAAACATATTGTCGATAGAATATGAACAAAATTACGAAAATATTTTTGCAAATAACGAATAAATTAATTTCGTCGACGGTTGTGGATTGAATCCCACTAGAGGAAATAGCATTATTTCAATTTTATCAGCGCTTGTAAAAAAATAACGGCGTTGAGTTCCACCACTCAACACGCAATCCTGAATTCAGACACTAGCCCTGAAAAAGGAAAACAATAAATTTATTAAATTACACCATAATACGATGTTCCTACATAGAAGCTTTAAAACTAAACCTTTCCAAAGCCCCGTATCGTTAAAGTTCAGATGCTTTTCCTCGATAAAACTACGAGAACAAGTCCAATATTAGTTAATTTGTTTACTTCACAAACAAGAAGCATAAATGCATCAAGCACTAATACCTCGGGATAGGTAAGGAACACGTTCGTTTTTCTCGATGCAATACTCTTAAATCGATGCGACATTTTGTAATTACGGTTAACGTGACAGGTTCAGGGTTCGATTCTTACTCGAGGAAATGAATTATTTAATATTTTCATTTCTTTGCTCTGGTACAAAGGTAAGCGCGGCGTTGAGTTCCGTCACTCAATACGTAACTAACATAATTCGGCGAAAACTGGGGAAAGGAATGATGGTGTCTTGGTGGCGGTAGTGGTGTCATAACACTAAGTTCTCAGGTTGCTATGTGCGGGATAAAGTGTGACATGAAAAAAAGACAACTTTTTTTATATTAATTATTTTATAAATAATGTTTTAAAAATAAGGAAAAGTTTGATTTAAATTAAATGTTAAATACAATGTTATCCAGACTAAGCGTTTTGATAAATAAAAAATATTTGTATTGACATTGTTCGTGTCGACTAAGTCGCGGGTAGGCTTCGCAAATTGAAAATGAAATATAATATAAATTGACACTATCAATTCGAAATTTAATCAGCTTCATGCTGTATCCCGCACATGTAGGCAGAGGGAACCTTAAGACACTCCGCTCCCTACTTTCTGCTGAATTCTGGAGGCATTGCGTATTGAGTTGCAGAACTCAACGCCGCGCTTAATCTCGACACTAGAGCGAAGAAATGGAAATATAAATTTAAGTAAATATTTCATCTTCTCGAGTGGGTATCGAACCTACAACCAGTCGGATCACACTTCGTGCCGCTACGCCACGACTGGCCTCAGCAAAATGTTTTCCTTAAAATTTTCCATAAAACTATTCAAAACTTAGTCAATTTTCATGTCAACTAATCGTTTTCATGTTGATAGAAGCAATTAGCATCACTGGACGTGGTTTTGTGCGTTTACAGAAATATTTATATGGAATGTGAATGACTTCATACAATTAACAGCTGACTATTTTATTTATTTGCAATTTTCTAATGATAAATGATACTAATGATAAAAATTATTTTTTAAAAATACAAGCTAAATATTTTGTTAAAGATTAGATATTGATATAGTTTTATTGTGTCTGTCATGTTCAACTAAATGTGCATTACGCCATAGTTGCTATAAAGGAGGAGGAAATTATTTTTATAATATTTAAAACGACATCTATATATATATTTTTTCAAATAACCGCGATTTTGATTGAGTTCCGCCACTCAACACGCAATGCCTCCAAAATTCGGTGGAAAATGGAGAACAGAGTGTCTTAACAATATATCCCTCTGCCTACCTTGCTATGTGCGGGATACAGCGTGAAGCTGCAAAAAAAATCATTGTTGCAAATGAAATATGGATCTATGGTTATAGATCCATATTTAATTTGCAAAAATGGACGGTATTTCGTTATTGCAGGTGAGTAAGATATTAACCCCCAGATGTATGTCATTTTAGGAAAGCTGAAATTTTGAAGATTGATAGTCTAGTATGTAGTTAAGACGGTATGCGTACATACTAACTTGAATGTGGGGCCCTTTCAGAGTTAGCACCAACTTAAGGTACACGTTCACCTATGACGTAGGTCTGGCGGCCCTGGGATCTTGGGCTATAATATAATTACCACATTAATCAATGTTAGCTTGCTATACCATAAAGAAGATAAGTAAGTTGTTGTTATATATTTAAATTATAAGAAGAAACTTATTATTCTGGAAATATATAAAGAAGAAATTTTTTTTTTATTCTCAAAGTGTTCACTTACGAAAGAAAAATATTTATTAAGAAAAGGTATAAAAATTTAAGCATAGCGGGATTTGAACCTGCGCATGGCTTAGTTGGTCAGAGCGCTTGGACGGGTTCAAATGTCGCTATGTTTAAATTTTTATACATATAATTAATAATTTTATACTTTACAAAAATATGTCTAAAAACTTTAATAATAATTAAATATATATATTCTATTTGCTTTGTCAAATAAATTAACTTTAACTACATATCGATTAAGGTACTCGAGCGATAAGAGCCGTTTTTGTTAATTTATCATGTGGCCATTTTATACACATTTATGCTGAAAAATAATATATATATATATATATATATATATATATATATATATATATATATATATATATATATATATATATATATATATATATATTTATATTATATATAAAAGAGAAAACTAAAAAAATAATATTTCTAACTTATATCAGATGATTTAATCTATTACTATTCACTGAGACAACCAAATAATGAGCACTCTTGTAATAAGATATAAGTGTTGTCTATAAAAAGAACTGCTTTTAGTGTAAGGAAGTTCCATTACCCAATCTGATCCACAATTTTTCAAGACATTGCGTGTGAAGGGGCGGAGCTCAACGCCGCGCCGCGGTTTTGTTTAACGTTCTATTTTGTAACTGTAACCCGGCAAGTACATATTACGCACTTTAAATTTCCTGTTTTAACTGAAATATATGTATATTTAAAATTTAAACTGTGAACCAATTATTCCAGCCAATACCATACCATAACCAATTATTGAGGCCAGCCATGGCGCAGCAGCACGAAGTGGGACTGTAAAACCGACTGGTTATGGGTTCGATCCCCACTCGAGGAGATGAAATATTTACTTAAATTTATAATTCCATTGCTTCGCTCTGATGTCGTGGCGTTCAGTTCTGCCACTCAACAAGCCAATCCTCGAGAATTCGGGGGAAATTGGGGAACGGAGTGTCTTAACACTGCCTACACTGCTGTGTGCGGGATGCAGCGTGAAGCTGAATGAATGAATACAATTATTCAAATACCATGTTATATTCAATATCGAGCTATCTGTCAGTATATTTCGTCAATAAAGTTTATATTATGAACGGCAAAATTAATTTCGAACTTACTGGGTGCTAAATTGAAGGAGTAAAGTTTGACTACCACTGATGCAGTGCATAAAGATGCTTAGATTTCTGACTTCGGATCTTGATTTTAGTTAAGTATATACTATTATATCTAACTAATGTTAGGAGAACTTCGTGGAAGGTTTCCACGTGAGATGATGCATCTTGTTATGAGCTTTACAGGAGTTTCCTTGTAAGCAATAGTTTTGAAAAGCAAGACGTTTCCTGTAAGCAATATTTTGTAAAACCTTAACTAGGTACCGTAGAAAAGTGTTTGAAAAGATTTTCTAACATAACCTTTTCTTTTATTTTCCAATGTAGATTTCTTGACCTGCTTACGATTTTTTGATACTAGGTACTTAACAAGTACCATATTGTCAAATGATATATATTTTTTTGTAACAATACGGTCATTTGATTTAATATTTTATAGACTTATTTAGAATTAATAAAAAAAATTAATATCATATTATTGTTGACTTTAACCGGTAAAATATATTATTTCTGTTATAAGTGTTTGCAAAAGGAAAAAAAGGAAGCCGGAAGCCTTGTTGGCCGTCAGTCTGTCTAAAAGTCAGTCAGAAGATCGCCAAGAAGTCTAAAATTAATAAAAAATATTAAAATCAATCTTCTAAACATAATCAAAAAACGACGATACGAGCGATAGAGCAAACAGCCAAAATGATGCATAGGAAATTGTCCACTAGTGGTACCTACTTTTCCAATTTTTTTCCGAAGGTTCGGTACAAAATTTAGGATTGTAGCGAACCTGGATATTGTACCGAAACTTCGATCGGAGTCCACTTCGCACTTAACCGATTTTTTAATTTGAAACATTCCAATAGAACATACAAACAAAACTCTAAGTTAAGTAATAATAAAATAATAAAAGCTAATAATAACACTCAAAATTTATTAATATAATCATACAATAGTTTTGAAATCATAATCTCTGGATATCATCACTATGCAAAGATAGCATCATTATAAATATTGAAATTTACCAGACGAGGCTCACTCTATTTTCTAAGGTAAACAATTAGAAAAATTATTTGTAACATCCGTAGCTCCGCGCCGATGAGAACCACTTGTAAATAATCACAAATATCATATACAGAGACTGTCTAACGTAATCCAGACGAAGTTTTTGTTACTGTATAGTAGAATATTATTTTAAGGCATAAGCTTTTTGTAAATCATTTAAAACATATGCAATCTTTTTCAATTAAAAAATAATAAGCAACAAATAACAGCAGGGTAGGTAGAGGGTACCAAATGTTAAGACACTTCGTTTCTCATTTTCCGCTTAATTATGGAGGCATTACGTATTAAGTAGCGGAACTCAACGCTGCGCCTTGTCTCTACACCAGAGAGAGAAAAGAAATGAAAAATATGAATATAAATAAAAAAAAAAGCAATTACACATTTCGCCTCTTCGCCACGACGGCCTCAATGGCATAGAAATTCTGTAAATAAATAAAAATATTGAAAAAGAATATACTTGATTCTTTTTCAATGTTTCAGAAATATACAGAAAAATACTATAAATAATTTTATATCTCAATTAATATAATATTGATTGAAAATCGCTATTAAATATCGATTAATACAGATATGAACTTAATTAAAAACTTCGATATGCACGAAAGTACTTCACTGGAAATCCCGACTTACCTATTTTCTGAATAAAAGTGTACCTACACGGTTTCATTTCACGAAAAAACATACATATTTTTTTGCATATTTTCCATAATGATTTTTATAACATATATTGTAAAAAATGTCTAAGAAATACACTTTAATTCTTAATAAGTAGAAATAGGATAGTGAACTCTATTTTTAAACGTAAAAAGAAAGATGCTATAAGTTTGACCTGTCTGTATGTCTTTCTGCATATCTGTCTATGTATATGCCTGTGGCACTATAGCTCCTGAACAAATTAATCGATTTCAGTGCAGTTTTTAAGCGGTGGGTCTTAGCTATGTTTTATGAAGATAGAAAAAGCAGCCTAGACCTGAAACGTTAGCTACAAGCCATTTCACAAAGCATTGATTTTTTAAGTCAGGATTTTTTTTTGTTTGTATTATTAACAATCCACAAAAAAAAGGTGAAAATATTAAAGTCAAGGATCCAATTTTCAAGCCGAATTTCGAGTGCATTGCGTGTTGAGGGACGGGACTTAACGCCGCGCTATGCCTTGAAATCAAAGCGAAAAAACGAAAATATAAAGTAAAATACAAACAAAGAAATGAAAATATTAAAAAAAATATAATTTCATTGAGTAGTAATAGAACCTACAACCTATCGCGTTTAGTCTGGACTGCATTTTAATGTATTGAAGCTAATTTAGTGTTCTTTGTTTTATATAGTCAGATATTTGCAGGCACATTGGAGTGTTTGCTAAGTGTATAGTAAATTTATCTGTTAACCCACATCTGTCCGACAGTAATTGATGTTCGAGATTTAAGTGCGTATAACTAATCAGAAAACTAAGCCGAAGTGAAGCGTGAGTGCGTACAACACAGTGTAGGTCAGTTTAAAGTTTAATTAAATTATCGATTTGAATGTTCTAGCAGCTAATAATATGTACTAGCTTCACGCTGTATCCCGCACACAGCAGGGTAGGCAGAGGGAATCTAGTGTTAAGACACTCCGTTCTCCACTTTCCGCCAAGTTCTGGGGGCATTGCGTGTTGAGTGGCGGAACTCAACGCCGCGCTTTACCCCGACACCATAGCGAAGAAATGAAAATATAAAATAATATGTGTATGTAAAATAATAAAAAAAAAATAAAGCAGTTTCAAGCTGTATCCCGTATATAGTAGGGCAGATAGAACCTAGTGTTAAGACACTTCTATTTGAAAAAAAAATATCAGTTTAGGTAATATCTAATAATTTTTTTTATTTATATTACTAAAACTAAATATAAAAGTGTAAAAAGAATAAAATATAAACACGAATTTAAAAATATTATCACGTTACATAAAACGAAAAATCAAAACCAATATGGCCCATTTACCCACATAAAGAAATGAAGGAAGACTTGAAGCAATAAATTAGTGAGACAGTTCTCTTGTACAATGTAATCAGAGGATGGACCCGCAGTCTGCAATTCTCTTGAGGTTATTTATTATACAATGTATAAACTTAACTGGTATTAAGTTAATTTATCGACTTTAAGTTGGACTGTGCCTTTTTTAATAATAATCTGAAATTCGAATAAGTGTGGGCGCAGTGGTTGTTGGTTCAATCAAAACTCGGGGGATTTAATTATTTTAATTTTGTATGTTCCAATACTCATCACGCTGTCTTCAAATAGAGCGGAAAATGTAGAGAGGTGTGTCACTTGACAGTGTCAACAAAGTGTCAAGTTGACACTTAGTTTTCTTTGACTACTTTGCTATATGTAGGATACAGCCTGAAATTATCAAAAAAAAATGGATTTAAAAAGATGGAGGTACAAAATAGTTTTTTCTATAATTTTTCTTAAAACTGGTCACTATGAAATTTAAAATCAAAGTTAGATATTTCTTTATTTTGTTATTAATTTTCAAATAAAATTTTAGATTTATTGTCATAATACAATATAGAAATAAAAGTTATTTTGAATATATATATTTTTAAATTCTATACCAGCGAAGATAGAGAGAGAGAGAGGGAGAGAGAGAGAGGGAGAGAGAGAGAGAGAGAGAGAGAGAGAGAGAGTAAAGTACTATGCATAACCTAAATCTAAATATTACTTATTTTATATCTTTATCCAAATTCAAACTTAGGTCTTCAGGTTTCGATTCTGAGCGAACTACTTAACAAATCAAAAGAATCAAGAAATATTGATATAAAGAAAATCATTTAATAAGTGAAATACGTTGAAGTTATAAATATTTTCTCTTAGAAAACTAATATTCCTTTGCATAGCTTTTATAACTTCTTATTTTTAAGTTTTAATTAAATTTACTATAAGGTTTCAATTTTATTAAAGTATTTTTTAAAATGTTTCAATAAATTTTATTTCAGGCCATCGTGGCACAGATTTTTGTTTTATTGGTTCGGTCCTCACTCAGAGGATTAAAATATGTAATATTTTCATTTGCTCGCTCTGGTAAAGAGGCGAAGGGTTGAGTTGAATTTCGCCATTCAACACGCAATGCCTTGAGAATTCGGCAGAAAGTGGGGAAATGTCACACTTAATGGCAACGGAGTGTCTTAACACTAGGTTCCAGGTTCCCTCTGGCTACCCTGCTATATACGGAAGATGAAGGAAGTGAATGTAAAATGAATTAGACAAAGTTACAGTGGCTATCTATTTGTTTTTGACCCTACATTCTCGCTGCCCGCTATATGCGAAATAAAGTATGCAACAGAAAAAAAGATTTACTTCTCTTATTTGACCAGTTCGCATGCTGTGTAGAATGAATACATTTAATTCACACTTTACAATAAAGGTCATGGCAGTGGGTGTAATATTGGCAAATTTACTTCACTTTCATGTTGAAATACTCGTAGGTGCTGTGTACGTTTTAATAGCGTGCATTCGAAGATATACTTGGTTATACAAGAATAATTTATTAATAATTTTAGTTGGTCTCATTTGACCTAACATAATAATATTTATACATAGTATTATTTTAATATTTATTTTATTAATATTTATTGTCCATAAATTAAGTAAATGCAAACATAATTAAATTTAAAGATACTTAAATTAGCTTCACGTTGTATCCCGCATACAGCAGGGTAGGCAGATAGAAAACCTAGTGTTAAGACACTCCGTTCCCCTCCACTTTCTGCCGAATACTGTAGGCATTGCGTGTTGAGTGGCAGAACTCAACGCCGCGCTTTGCCTCGACACCATAGCGAAGAAATGGAAATATAAATTTAAGTAAATATTTCATCTCCTCGAGTGGGGATCGAACCCACAACCA
>DWMY01000133.1:0-44391 GCA_018249775.1 Heliconius hecalesia formosus
CTTCCCTGAGAAATACTCTACATAATGGTGAAAACCGCATCAAAATCCGTTGGGTGGTTTAGAAGAAGAAAACGTAGAAAGGCCAGACAGAGAAAAAATGCGTTCTTATTTTATAAGATATAGAGAAGAGATAGAGAAGAGATAAAAAAATTAAATTGTGGCAACCTAAAATTAATATCGAATTTTTTTTTAAAAATAGGATGCTGTGTAATGTTTAATTGTTTAATTAAATGTAAAGAAATGTTTATTCAATAAAATTCGTAATACTTTTTTTCATTATGATTCAATTAAATTCTGTAATAATGTTGTCTTTTATGCCTTTTTTGCCTTTTATGTCTTTTATGCATATTACTTGTACGAACACGATGTTTCACATTTGCCCGGCGCCCCGTGACGCCTCACCAATTTTTTTATAGTTCATTCAATTCAATCCAATTCAAAATATTCTTTATTCAAACAGATTTCTGAAAACACTTTTGAATAGTTGAATGAACATAAACCTATAACCGGCTCGGAGCTATATATGGTATTATGCTTCATATGAGATGTTGGGTTACATAAGGTAATGTCATATTCTGATAAATGAAACCGATATAGCAGCGATTATCTGTAATAACCTTTACAAATGAATGAATTATTGATCTTCTTTATATATAATCAAAAAGGATATTCTGGAAATTGCTGAAATTCTTATTGAGGTGTTCTTGCTGTGTAAACATTTATATATTTATACGTGTTTTCTTCACGTACTGGCTGTATGGTAAATATAATAAATAATAGAATATTTGTACATTCGATTTCATATGAATTTTACATTTATGTTGAAATTGAAATCTCTGTTAAAATGTCTATGCACGCATTCGTTTTACTTTTTAGTAAGTAATCTAATTTCTTTTAGTAACAATTCTTTTTCAGCTGTCAAGACAACTAATATAAATACACTTTCTCCTCCGTACTAAATTATTTTACCTGAATTCGGAATTTAAGAGGTAACCGGGGAATCTAGTGTTAAGAAACTCCGTTCCCATTAGGACACTTCCATGCCCCGAAAAGAATTCAACGAAAAGTGGGGACTTTTCGTTAAATTCTGGGAATAGAACTTACAACCTGCCGAATTTACAAACGCACGCCAGTGCGCCTGCGCTACGATTGGGTTCCAGTCAAGTCAGTATAAATTAATTAAAAATTTTAGCTAAACACTTTTTTGTCTGTCTGTACTACTGAAATTTTAATATTGCAATAGTTAATATTCTGAGATCGGTCATGTCGCCCCGTGTGTATTATGTTGCAGCTCCGTTGTGGCTTATAAATTGTTCAGTGTTCAGCTCGAAAGCGAATTACCCTGTTTCCAATTTGTAACGTAATACCTGAGCACAAGCAATCTAGTGATCTTTCTTTTTCAAAATTCTGGTAAATATTGGATTTTCTTATTTAGATATCATAACATAACATATTATATTTGTACGTCGTGGTACGGCACAACGGTGTTACTGTAACGCAATGGTTGTGGGTTCGATCCCAACCTGGAGGACCTCGCTTTGTCACCAAGGTAATAACCCGGCATTAAGTTCCGCCACTGAACATCTAATACTTCGAAAAAATCGGCGAAAAATGAGGAACGTGGGGCGGAAGTTTAAAATATATAAAAATAATCTATTTTTATTAAAAATATACTATACATCGTAGTTAGATTTTCTCAGACGTAATTTTTTTCTGTACGCTCGCGCTTCATTGTATATGAATGAATCATTCTTTTGAATGATTATTACTGTCAGTTTGTATATTTGTTTATTTGTTCGAGCTAACCTTGCGAACTGTTTTCACGAGCACGTTTACTCTACTTTAAATATGTTATCATGTTATCGTAGTAGTCCATATTACTTTGATTATCATACATATCTTTATAAATTATGAAATTTAAATGGAAGAAGTTTAATACATATTTAATATTTATAAATTCTACTATTACCATTTTCATATTTAATTTCATAATAATAAAAATAATTAATAGTATTTATGCCCTTCAACCATACATTATTTTTTTTTTTTTTTTTTAATTATTTTTAAATATAAAAAAAAAAATTAACAAAATACTCCCAAATAACGGTCAAGTAAGAGTCGTACTCGTCCACCGTTGTAGGATATTTTACGCGAACTTAAGTTTGTCAACTTTTATAAATTGTAATTTCCGTTGACGTACAATCCTGATAATAGTATGAAACCTTCGGCGGGCGATTCTGACTCTAACTTGACCGTTTTTTTTTATTGTCTATAAGTGCTCTATAAGTTTTGCTTACCACCAGTTGTCATTCTAAAGGAAAAAAAATACTCATACAAATATCAAATGTGATGTGTTTTGCTGCAGTGACGTTTTTTAATGAGCCAGTCGTGGCGCAGGTGGGAGGGGGGGGGTGTTGTGGAGTCGATTCTAACACGAGGAAATAAAATATATAATATTTTTATGTCTTTGCTCTATCGTCGAGACTAAGCGCGGCGTTGAATACCGCCTGGCAGCACGCAATGCCTCTAGAATTTGGTGAAATGTGCGTTTACATTTATTTTACTTTTACATTTCATACTTCATATTATAATATTGTTAAAATAATTAACTTTGTATAATTTTATATGTCGAACTTTCAATTCCTTATGTATTCGAAAAGTTTTAACTGAAAATGGATTTATATATTATATTCACACATTCACATCGTTCCCTACTTTCCTCAACGTGGAGCTTTTGCCTTGCTGCCAGAGCGAAGAACTGAAAATATTAATAAATTATAATTCATTCCCTCGAGTGGGGATCGAACCTACAACCGTCACGTTACAGTCACACCCTTATGCTTTCGTATATTGCTCATTTGATGCAACAATGACATGCACTGTTTCTAAAAAAATAAGTTAAATCTGTTAATGCGGAAATATAAACTTTGATTGGAATCACTTGAAATATTTCAAAAAGAACACATACTTGTCGTTCACAGTAAATAAGCAATATATATTCCATATTAATTATATGATCTGAAAACTGAAATTTAAAAAAATATATATTAAAAAAATTAATATCCACATATGTATATATTTCTTGTTTGGAAAATGATTTTAGAAACAGATTGTGACAGATTACAGAGGGTGTGATTCAATTTGGGCGCGAGAATATTTTCAAAATATCGAGTGTTAAAATATTCAGAAGCACGGAACTAGATTCCATCAATTCGTCGGAGCATCACGTTTGCCCGCTCTTAACCACTTGTAAAGGCTGTGCAAAGTGTAGAAAAATATTTTCTCGCCCAATCTTACGGGAAAGAGGGAAGTACGGGACGATAACTAAAATTGTATCACGTACTCGTACAAGGTAGGTTACTTTTAGCATATCGTATATGAAATTTGTTTTATGCTTTGAATGATTTTTTTTCCCGCATTTAGTAGAAACCTAGTAACAAATCGATGCTCATTTTTCGCCAATTGTTTGAGGTATTTTGCCTTGGTACCGAAATACCTTAGCGAAGAAATGAAAATATTATTAAATAATATTTCATTCCCCCAAACGGGAATCGAACCCACAACCATCACATTACAATCGCAGGCTCGTCCCCTGAGCCAGGATGGCCTTTGAATATTAGTTAAAATTGATATTAGAATTATAAGTATTCTAAATTACTAATACTAACGTTGTGTTTGTAATCTAGGTAGTTACTTATTGCACAAAATAACCGCAACTATAATGATTTTAAAGAACTGAACAGATTTTTTGAATCTTAATTTAAGAACACTGATAAGTAAATTATAAACACACTAGTACACACTGGTAATTTTATAAATTTTGAATAATCAAAGGTTTATAGGTTAGGTTTTTAATAGGAACGGAATGTCTTAACACTAGGTTCCCAGGTTCCCTCTACCTACGCTGCCAAATGTAGGATACAGCGTGAAGCTACTAAATAACTAAATACTTGGCTACAACTTTCAATAACGTTTCCGCGCGACTAAACAGAATAATATATAACTTTATCTTTTATAGCTACGAAGCAATACGAAGTTATTTGTTGTTATTGTACTCATCTGCGACTGCGATGTCAGATATTACTTCAAACGAATATTAAACTTTGAAAATATATTCCATAAGTATTTGCAAATATGCTGAGAAAGACTGAAATATTTTAGAAATTGCAGGAATAAATTGGACAAACGCAACAAAAAGTAGACAAGGATGGAAGAGGATGGAAGAGGCCCAAAACAGAGTCACATCCAAGAACTAGATAACTAACCATACCAGCAGTAGTATTAAAAAAAATATTTACACTAACATTATTATAAGAATTTGAGGCCAGTCGCAGCGCAGGAGCACAAAGTGTGATTATAAAATCGACTGGTTGTTGGATTCGATCCCCACTCGAGGAGATGAAATATTTATTTAAATTTATATTTCCATTTCTTCGCTCTGGTGTCGAGGCAAAGCGTGGCGTTAAGTCCTGCCACTGTACACGCAATGCCTCCAGAAGCGTCTTAACACTAGGTTCCCTCTGTCTACACAGCTGAATTATTTATTTATTTATATATATTTGGTTGCGAAATAAAACAATTATTATTATTATATAAATAATTACAAAAGATTTACTGAACTTCACCTTGTCATAGCAAACTATTCTATTAGTTTCCCGTTAATGGTAACTTTAGAGACGTTTAAAAGCATGCACCTCCTCCGTCCTCCGCTACGAAGTTATGACTACTACATATTGATAAAGTGATGCTAATAAAGTTCGCCACTGTTACTTTGAACACGCTCTCACTAAATAAGAAATGTTAATATTTCTTTATAGAGCGGTGGCGTAGCAGCACGAAGTGTGACTGTAAAAACGACTGGTTGTGGGTTCGATCCCCACTCGAGGAGATGAAATATTTACTTAAATTTGTATTTCCATTTCTTCGCTCTGGTGTCGAGGCTAAGCGCGGCGTTGAGTTTTGCCACTCAATATGCAATGCCTCCAGAATTTGGCAGAAAGTGGGGAACGGAGTGTGTTAACACTAGGTTCCATCTGCCTACAATGCTGTGTGCGGGATAGAGCATGAAGCTGATTCTTGATTCTACTAATATGTTAAAAAAAACTAAAACTCGAATTAACTTTTAATAACAGAACACATTATTATTACATTACATACAATTAACATTTAACCTATATTTCAGAAAATATATACAAGTTTGGACGTAGCGGAAAAATATATATTTCGTTTCATATTGTGGATCTTTAGAATTTTTTAACAATTTAAATTGTTGATTGATTAATGTAGTCATTCATAACTTTTATATATAAAATATTGGCTGTAGGGAACAATTATTTATATACATACATTTAATATTATTTATATATTTTGTAAGTATATAAATGAGAAATAAATTAATTACAATATTGAAATACATAAATAACAAATATTAAATAAATTATAAATATAAATAATAGTTCCCTACATTGGCTATATTTTTTTATACAAAATAATAAAATTATAGTTCGAAAATCGTTAAATCGCTAAAAGCCGTGTTAACTCGATCGGGACAAAATATTATTTTGAATTTTGTGCGAAAAACGAACACCGCTACGTATCAATATAGCGCTGCGGGGTAATTCAATTATTGTCGTCTAATAGCTTAAAAAGCCACATAGGCTTAAAATATAAGCATTTTGTGATTGAAGATTTTTTTTTATTTTTTTTAATTAGATTAGAAAATTTAGAGATCCTTTTCGTGGCCCAGGAGGTGGATTGAAACGCGTCGGTTGTCGGTTCGATCCCCATTCGAGGGAATGATTTATTATTTCTTATTATTTTCATTTCTTCGCTCTGGCACTAAGGCAGAAGCCCGGCGCTGAGTTCCGCCATTCAATACGCAATGCCTCGAAAAATTAGGCGGAAAGTCGGGAACCCAGTGTCTTATTACTATGTTCCCTGTGCTGTATGGAATACAGCGTGAAGCTGATTGTTTTTAAGTTTCTTTTTTAAATATGTTACTGTATTAAATTGTAATTGTAAAAATAGAAAGAATAACAATATAAAGAATGATTGATTTCACTGTACAGTACTTGAGCTGGACTGTTAATTAAAATAGTGTATATTTTTAAATTGAAATTTCCTATTTGCTTTTTAATTGCAATAATCAATTTGACTGCCTCCTTTTTTGCTTTAATTTATATTTTTTTTATTAATAGCAATATTAGATTTTTTCATATTTTGCAAAAGTATTGTATATTATTTTTTAAATTGAGTACTAAAGCTACAAAGGCTGCACGGCATTGATGTCCATTGAAGATTGAATCTGGGATTAAAAAAAAAGTTCATTTTTTGGCATTACTCGGCACTGTTCAATTGTCGTTATCCTTTTGTATTTAAAACACAAAGCTCTATTCGATGCTTAAAAGTTAAGCGGATTGATAGCTTTCAGTATTCATTAAAATATTCCTTTTATTTTTCATTTTGACAAGTTAACATATGTATTATATATATCTTTTTATTTCATAATTCGAATTTTTTACCAATATTTATCTAACAATCAATTAGTTTGAATGAACTTGTAGGCATTTTTATAAAACAACAATTTCCAGTTTTATTGTTACTTATAAGAAGCGTTGTCGGATGTCCCGATTTTGGCGGGACGTCCCGATTTTTTGCCCAAAAACTAAGAGTCCCGAGCGGGACACGCATAGTCCCGCTTTTCAAGGATTATTCCACGTACTGTGAGAAATATTTTTTTATCACTTTAACATTTTAATTAGTTACTAATTATTTCATAGAAATATATAAATAAGTAAGTTACATATATTATAATTACTCTGAAGACTTGGTAAACAAAAACAAAATTGTTTTAGTATAGTGACGTTTTTGAATTTAAAAACATTTTATTCGTACGAGTATATTAAATCTACCACCATTGAATGCTATATTTAAATCTCAAATGAGTGGATATATTCTAAATTAAACCCTTATTATTTAAATTTTCTTTTGTCCCGCTTTTGGTGAAAATTCCCGCTTTTTTACTTAAAATGTTCAAAAGTCCCGCTTTTCACCAAAAGGAAATCTGGCAACGCTGCTTATAATGAAGTTAAAAAGACCGTTACCGGTAGAACGGTCAAATTTTTATTCGTTTTGTAAATAAATATGTTATTTTCCAATATAGGTTATTAAATTTATTGAATATAGATGATTTTATGATTTTTCTTTTGAGTTATGTTCTTTCTGAGTTCGAGTGATTATTGGACTTAATTTTGATAATGTTACAACTTTTTTTTGCTTGACTCCTGCTGCAATATTTTAAAGCTGCCTTATTTTTCTAAGAACCACATTTGACAACTCTTAATAAATATTTGTAACAATTGGAATGTTTTATAATAAATATATTGTTCATTTAAAAAAACAACATTACTTTTCAAACTCTCAACATAATAATTTTTGTACTGGCTTTAGAAACCTATCAACTGGAACGTGTCTAAAATAAAAATTAAAAAAAAATCAAAAAAATATAATTACTCACCGAAGTAGGGCTCTTCTTGCTCCGACTGGAGGAAAAGTGTTCAATCACTTCCCAGTTAGATTTCTTTGGTGCTGGAGTGTCCGCCGGTGACGGGGAGGCGCGGTGCATAGCTGACGGGGTGCTACGACCGGAGTCGTCCGCCCGTAGCGGCGTAGCGGCCGACCGTAGAGACGCGCAACGCCTTCCGCGTAGAGCGTCCTGTAGACATATTTTTTAAATTAAATTTTTGTGATTTTAAGATATTGTAAATTAATTATAATATAGTTGTTCACGCAATGGTTGTGAATTCAAATTCAGTTTGGGGGCAATATTACATGAATACTTCATGGCATTTTATTCAATAAAGCTTAAGACTTACTTTCGTGTGAAACTAAATAGAAATATTTGTATAATATATTTTATCATTTTTTTTTGTTAACTTTATTTAAATTAGTGTGATCCCCTTATTCTATATATTTTCTATATATTGAATATAGGACTGAAAATATGCGTTTCGTGATTTGTATAAAAACAACAGGCAACAGAAGCAAAATATGATTTTTGCATTTTTTGATAGGCCGTCTGTCTATCACTATGTATCTTTGTTGTTTGTGATTCACAAACAACTACTGCAAGGGTTTGGATGAAACTCGTTTCAAATAAAGCTTATATTGGAGGTTTGAATATCTGATGTGAAATCTAGTCTCCCACCTTATCCACTAGGGATATTAAAATTTCTTATTACAAGTCACTAAGTTAGAAGTGTGCTGCAAACATATGTTTAGTTATGCAATTCAATTTATAGTTCAAGCGGGTAAAGCTGCGTGTTGGTCGTTAGTAGTACATATAAAAAGATTTCATTTGTAAGGAACTTTTACTACTTTTTTAGCTTCACATTGTAAAACGCACATAGAAGTGTAGGCAGAGAGAACCTGGGAACCTAGCGTCAAGATGCTCCGGTCCCCATTAAGAAACTTCCGTTCCCTACTTTCCGCTAAATTCTTCAAGCATTGCGTGTTTATTGGAGGAACTCATTGCTTCGCTTTTGCTTCGTTATTAAAGCAAGGAAATGATAATATTAAATATTTCATTACCCATGTGGAAATCGAACTCACAACCGTTGCGTATACAATCATACGCTTGTGCCCCTGTGCCACAACGGACATACTATTTGTGGTTATTATACTTGAGCTAGCTAGTCTCTTCTTGACATATTTATTTTAGTATTATATAATTATATCTATATACTCGTATAATATAGTATCCATGGCGCAGAGGCACAATAACTGGCCGTAAAGGCAATGGTTGTGGCTTCGATTCCTCGCTCTGGTAACGAGACGAAGGGCGGCGTTGTTTTCTGCTAAGTAGCAAGCCAATTCTCAAAAAAATTGGCGGAAACTAAGCAATTTAGTGGTTTTATCCGCCTATCCTGCTATATGTGGTATATATCACCAGCGTGAATCTATTTTCTATACAAATATGTAAATCGTGTACTCTTAGTGAAATTTAGAAATAAGTAGGTATAATAAACAAAAAAAGTTCGATTTACAGATAAGACTAAGGTGACCTCGAGTCGTTGTCTAATCATTCGAATTGAAATCGAAACAGGCGATGTTAATTCTTAGGATAATCTGGAAAATGAAACTGTTCTTAATTAAAATCTAAATTCAAAGATGATATAAGGCCACGACGTAAAGACGCGACGTTTATTAAATTACTTTAGAATTTTCAATAAAGTAAATTTAGTATAATTATCGTAATGTTTCACGTCAAGTTTAGGGAGATAAGCAAAGAACCAAAAGTTTATATACCATTTTGTTGACTATTGGATGGAGAAAAGGTTTTAAGACACTCTGTTTCCTACTTTCCGCAGAACGCCACTCTTACCTAAGCGAGGAAATAAAGATATTTTATATCCTCAAATAGGAATCGAACCTGTCGCTTTTATAGTCGCACGCTTGTACATCTGCGCCAAGACTGACCTCAAAATATAAGCTTTTTTTCGAGTAAAATCGAACCCACAGCCAACATGTATATACAAACCACTATTTAATTGCGCCACGATGGCCGTAACATACGTTCAATAATACACTTAAACTAGTTAATGTACCTACACTATATATAGAGAAATTGCTGAGTTGCTAGTTTGCTGTAACAAACAACAAGCAAGTCATTGCCAAAATAATGAAGTCCATAAACCATAGAGTTTTTAAACAACGAATATTATTATTTTATATATATTCTTTGTTTATTAATTCCCCAAGACTGCATTCTACGCTGCACAGTTCCGTCTGTGGTTGTTCGTCAATCACTCAATAATAGAAGAGTATATGTAATAAATTATTATTTATTACATACACAGGCTACTTCTACGTGTTTTTTAAGTAAAATGAAAAAAAAAACTTAAAGTAATATTAAAAAAAATCACACTATATCCCGCAAACAGCAGGCTTGTTCCTCGATTGCGATTTGATTATGTTGCGATGTTGAGTGGCCAAACTCATCGCCGCGCTTTTCCTCGACACCAAAACGAAGAAATGAAAATATCCATAAATAATAATATACTTATAATTTCCACGTGTGGGGATCGAATCCACAACCAGTGTGGAGATCGAATCCACAACTCGCGCCTTCGAGGCCCGCTACGTTACATTTTTTATACGTTTTCTAAATAATTATTTTTCTTTCCTAAGTGTGGATGGAATAACACTTTAAAAATGTTTAAAATATCTCTTTAAATTCACAAATATGAGATATTAATTTAACATTCAACATTCCGAGCTGGATGCTCTACGTAGTTGTGCGGTCGCATTGTTGTACTGCGGCGCAAAAGACTATAAGTGGCACAAGGGTGCGTGGGCGTAATTGCGAACTAAAATTATATACGCTGTTTGAACTAGATTCAACGTATAACTTTAACTGTGTTTAACTTGGATTTAGTGAAAACAAGACATTGAATACTGTTTTCACTTTAGTTGTAAATATTTAAATGGGTAATCAACATTTTACTTTGCGTAAGATTTCTCTCAGCCTATCGCCGTCCAGTTCTGCCTGTAGGTCTCCCTCATCGAGCGCTTACTATACGGGTATTGGGCGTCTTGCGTTCTATCGTCTGCTGAGCGACCTTGAATTTGTGGACCAGCCCTACGGTGAGTGTCTACGTCGCAGCTCCGTAGGTCGCGGGATAGACTCAAATGTGACGAAGTAAGTGTACACCATATGAATATGGTATAGAGTATACTGGATACGGTTGAAACAGAGCAAATTTATCAGAAATTGACTGATGAGATAAAAGGCCCAAAGGGTGAACGAAACTGCTGATAGTATGAAATACGAAGTTTAATTTTAGACACTAATTATGCGATTAGAGACTCTAGTCTATACTATCTAGAGAAAATAGGGGATCTATGATGGAAGGCTTGATCGCAACGACCCCTGCGTCCCCGCTGGTGTGTCAAGTGGCGACGAGTGCGGCGTTGGGGACCGCCACCTAACACGCCATGTCCGGAACGGCAGGTTATGCAAGAGGAGGGATGGAAAAAAAGATAAATTATTAGATGTGATGGATGAGAGAGGTTTGGCTGTTATTTGTGTGACTGAGACCAAACGCAAGGACTATGTCCACAACTGATTTACCGAGCAGTCGGGTCGCTTTCTGGACCGGCGTACCAGAGAACAAACTGGGCTGTCAAGGTTTAGGTATGTGTAGGGTGTATTGTTCTCTCCTCCATCCTCTATCCAGTATCCTCTGCTCCATCAAGCAAACTTGAGGACTTCAGGAACGTTCTAGGTAGTGTAGAGAGAACGGAAAAATAATAATATGTGGTAATTTGAACGGATGGGTCGTAACTGCGTGAAGCGGTTACGAAGGAGTGCTAGGTCAGTATGGTGACAAAAGAATAAATGAGTCTGGAAAGCTTATATTGGAAATAGCGAGTATGTCACGGTGAGAATGAAGAAGAACGTGATCAGCTGGTTTGGGCACGTCGAACGAATAAGTGATGAAAGAATGGCAAAAAAGATTTATGACAAAAAGTGAGCGGTAAAAGAAATAGGGGGAGACCTTGGTTGACCTTCAAAAACACAGTATTAAAGATACTGGAGGATGTTCACGTAAAAAGCATGAGGACTCCGCGGAGGGCATGTATCAAGAGGTTGATCACAGTGGACGAGGCGAAAGAGATATACAGAGACAGAGGCGCTGCGTTCTCACTGTCCATCCTGCTAGGGATACAGCGCGTTTTGTGTAGTTTTTTTTAGTTTTAGTATTCATACAGATACACTCGATGTATACACTGAGTTTACCGTGTATAATATCTTAGTATAGACTAGGAATAGTCGTATCATTAGAGCTCTGTTAATAATTTAAATGTTCACGTTATCAAACTATTTGTGCAGAATACTATTTCTTACGATATATAGTTAAAACAAACAATCCATGACGCCTGACTGTTTAGTCATTCACTCCAGAGATTATTTTTCAATTAAATTTACAATATTATGACTTTTTCATACAAAACACATAATACGAATAATAAGTACCATTCATACATTTTCATACATGTAAGCTGAATGATGTTTGGCAAATCCAAAACGAATGATGGATTACATTCATCCATCAACGTCGCATAAATCAACGCGATTCTACTACTGAACTTCTATATGAATGTTAAAAGTAGCATTCGCTTATTCTTTTATCAAATTAGAAACATTCTATTCGCGAACATTCCCCATATTCAATAGAATTTTTCTCGTGGAAAACTCAGCATAACTTTTAAATCGTTCTCGTTTATAGTTTGAATATTTTAACGGATTTGAACATTTCAAGAGTTCTCATAGAATTCTATATTTTTACCAAATATAAGGAAAGTATTGTAGAAATATATTATTCCTTGATATCAATATTTTTAAAGGAAAATCTATATTTTTGTCCAAATTGATAGAAATAGGTTAAAACTCAAACATTTACATATTTTTTTTGCCAGTGTAATGTATATTTCACTGATTCGTTTTTATTATTCGTTGTTTTTTGTAAATACAGTGATTTCACAATATTAAGTAGGCCGAGAGAAACTAATGTCAAGGCACCGTTGCAACTCAATGTCGCTGTTTGTCTTGTTACCAGAACGGGGAAATGAAAATAACTTATTCCCAAAAGTGGAAATCGAACCTACGCTACTCCTTCACGCTTACAGTCAGACACTGTGTCACTGCGCCTATACATTCTTCCTGGTAAAATACATATTGTAATAATAAAAATCTGTCCCTTATTTTATAAATCCTGCTTCATATTTCAATATTTTTTTTTGAAAAACGAATAAAATATTATAATGTCCTCCTCAAATGAAAGAAAGATCTGGGGATAAAATTTTTATCGTTAAAATGTTACTTTGTTTGCCGAACCATTTACCCTAATTCAGTATGAATATTTATCCACCTACACGATAACTTGGTTTGGTTGTATAATTAAAATTATCTTTAAAATATGTTGTTAAATGTATTTTTTAAGCTCCTATATTCCTTTTAACAGGATTGGCATCTAGTGTCCGGATAGTCTGTTTCCGGTCAAATTGGAGCTTAATAATTAGCTTCACGCTGTATCTCGCAAACAGCAGGGTAGGCAGAGGAAACTTGGTGTTAAGACACTCCGTTCTCCACTTTCTGCCGAACTCTAGAGGCATTGCGTGTTAAGTGGCAGAACTCAACGCAGCGCTTTGCCTCGACACCAGAGCGAAGAAATGGAAATATAAATTTAAGTAAATATTTCATGTCCTCGAGTGGGGATTGAACCCACGACCAGTCGGTTTTGCAGTCACACTTTGTACCGCTGCGCCACGACTGGCCTCTTTGGAGATTATTTTTTAATTATCTCTACGCCATGATAGGCCACCATACTTATTTTCCTAAGTGTGGAATAATACTTTAAAAATGTTTAAAAATAGGCCACCATATTTAACTTTAATTACTTATTATGCAATATCTCAAAAGCTGCAAATACGTCATTGTTACACCAAACGAGCGATATCTTCTAGATAGTGAATACAGTCAATTCCACTAAATTATTATACACAAAAATTGTACATTTTCTATAAAGCAAAACAACAATTTACTTATCATTTTTGTTTCGACGCGTGAACGAAATTTAACTATCACTGCCGGAGAGAGAATAATTACTTTTGAAGAGTAGTAAAACGATACAATAAAGTAAGTAAAAATTATTATTTTTTATCTTCACGCTAGTGCTTAGACACTCCATTCTCAGCTTTTCGATGTAATCTGTGATGTCGCTGCTGTGTTTAGAGTTACCTCGGTCTCTTAGAACAGGTGTGTGATATTATACTCTTATTTATTTGTATTTGGCCAAAAGACCGCAGCCGCAGGAGATTCAAAAATAGTACTACTATTATTATATTATTGTATAATATTATTATATATATATTATTTCGTATAAGTAGTAATACAGGTAACAAAATAGCTTTTAAAATTGGAATGGTAAATTGTAATGGTAAGCTTATACTGTTACTTGGCAACATACCGTATGATTCAATATGGCGGTAACCGTTCAGTCGAGCCCTAAGGCAAAAAGTAATTTCTAACGTTCTTCTTTATATTTTAATAACAAAAACCTTTTTCTTATATTAACCGTCAAAATAAGTCGTCTAAGAAATGAATATTTATTAAGCTTTCAAAAAAAAAACGAAATGAAAGGAATAAATCCTTATTAATATAGTAAAGTCGGTAGTAACATCACCTAATCCCTAATGCTACGTCTGGAACACAATACGTATCTATGATAATTTTATATAATAATATAAACTTATCATAGATACCTTTGTGTTCCAGACACGCGCTCTTTTATACAGGTTGGAATTGTCAGCGCTCCTTTTACGGGAACAGCATATAGGGTAAAATATTTTAAACCCTTACTTAAAGAAATTAATCAAGATACCTTAACAGATAAGACGTAGAATTTTTTTTTATTTCTTGATGTTTATCCATACCTGTATTTCGTGTGACGCTGATACGCATACATACCAATAACGTAAACACATACTACTACAAAAATACTACTAGAGGTTTTATAAACTTTGAACTTTGCTGCCAATACCTACGACTCGATTTCGGAATGAGGCGTATGCGGCGGTTTCCCTTTGATAGGTTTATGTGTGCGTGCGTCGTGCTTGACAAATGGCGTTTTATATTACAACAATAATCTTATTATTTGTTTATTTTTTCAGCTTCACGCTGTATCCCGCACACAGCAGGGTAGGCAGAGGAAACCTAGTGTTAAAACACTCCGTTCCCCACTTTCCGCCAATTCCTGGAGGCATTGCGTGTTGAGTGGCGGAACGCAACGCTGCGCTTTCCCCTCGGCACCAGAGCGAAGAAATGAAAATATAAATGTTAATAAATATTTCATGTCCTCGAGTGGGGATCGAACCCACAACCAGTCGATTTACAGGCACACTTTGTGTCCCTGTACCGCGACCGGTGACCTCTATTATTTATTTTGTTTGAAAAAATCACTTTTTCATTTTTGAGAAAAAAAAATAGTATTAGACTTTTATAGAGTAGTTAAAACTGTGGTTTCATTTAAAGTGGTGCTGACACTTCCATCCTGTATATTGTAGATAATATTCATACAAGTTTTTTTTGTATTTATAATTGGTGACATTGTTAAATAACTAGTTTTGCTATGTTTTTGTTTGCATTATATGTTTGTTTATCAAAGCTATCATAAAAACATACAATTCTTTTGGTACTGATTGTCTTAGAAGATAATGCATAATTAAAAAGAGAGATAATAATTCTATATAAATTTTACAATATATATAAACGAGGCCAGTTGTGGCGCAGGGGCACAAAGTGTTACTGTAAATGCGACTGGTTGTGGGTTCGATCCCCATTCGAAGAAATGAAATATTTATTTAAATTTATATTTTCATTTTGTCGCTCTGATGTCGAGGCAAAGCGCGGCGTTGAGTTCCGCTACTCAACACGCAATGTCTCCATAATTCGGCGGAAAGTGGGGAACGGAATATATTAATACTATGTGCTCTCTGCCTACCTTGCTGAGTGCGGGATACAGCGTGAAGCTGATTTAAATTAAAAAAAAAATTCCCGCTTTAGTAGACAAAACATGGCGATGAATTTAGCCTACTGAAATTCCTTTCCGTTGTATCAAAACTTGAGCGAAAAATTGGAAACGGAGAGTCTTAACGCGAGGTTCCCTCTGCCTACCGTACTGTGCGGTAAAAAGCGTGAAGCTATAAATCTAACAAGCAACTTACACTGGAACCTATTAATATTTCAACGTTAATTTATAATGATCAAAGAATATTACCAACAATACGTTTTTAAAATTTGAGATGGTAATTTCAGTAAGTATCGACGCATGTCGAGCCTCCAGAATTGCTATTAAGTAAATGTATTTGCAATTTAATTATACAAATCTATTCGTATTGACGTTATCGCAACCCAGCACTACGCTTTATATGTATTTGTTATATATTATATACCAGTTTAACTATACAATATACTAGCGTCCCGATCGCGGCTTCGACCGCGAAATCACGAAAATATTCGTGTTATTATATCTGTAGTGTACTTATGAAGACTTTTAATATGTTGGTTACATTTTCGTAACTTTCATAAGAATTTTAACAATCATCAAGACACTTCCATTACTCACTTTTCAAAAGAAAGAATTAAGGAGAGTCTGGAGGCATTGCGTGTTGAGTGGCGGAACTCAACGCTACGAATTGCTTTGACCAGAGGAGAGAGGAAATGAAAATAATTAATATTTCATTTCTTCGAGTGGGGATCGAACCCACAACCTATGTCACGATCACGGCGCAGGGTCTAGCGTGTGACTGTAACTAAACAATGTTTCTTAACCATCATTTATTTACTAAAAAAAACGGGTGCCAGTCGTGGCGCAAAGGCCCAAAGTGTGACTGCAAAATCGACTGGTTGTGGATTCGAGGACATGAAATATTTATTTAAATGTATATTTTAATTTCTTCAAGATTCTCAAGATTATCATTTCTCGAGTTACCTATTTTTTTAAATATGATGATAATAAAAACGTTTTATGTCACTCATTGTACACCCCACCGTCCCCACATTCCGCCCAATTTCCGTTTAAACCAATTCAATTTCAATTTCAGTTCCGCCTTTAGTTTGTTACTATAGAAAGAAAATGATCATAAAAAAATTATCATAAGAAAGTGATAAAAAATGATCATATTTTCTAAATAAGTATGATCATAACTTATTCACCTCGGCCTCAATAAATGTAAAAAGCAAGAAAGACAAAATGTTATTATTATTATTGAGACCAGTCGTGGCGCAGAGGCACGAGTGTGACTGTAAACGAGAATGGTTGTGGGTTCGATTACCACTTGAGGAAATGAAATATTCCCTCTGGTGTAGAGGCAAAGTGCTGCGTTGAGTTCCGCCAATTAGAACTCAACGCCTTTTGAATTCGGCGCAAAGTAGTGAGCGGAGTATTTTAAAACTAGATTCTCTCTGCCTATCCTGCTGTTGCGGCCGTAAAACTGATTAATTTATTAAATTAAAAAATTAAATTAGCTTCACGCTGTATCCCGCACACAGCAGGGTAGGCAGAGGGAACCTAGTGTTAATACACTCCGTTCCCCACTTTCTGCCGAATTTCGGAGGCATTGCGTGTTAAGTGGCAGAACTCAACGCCGCGCTTTGCCTCGACACCAGAGCGAAGAAATGGAAATATAAATTTAAGTAAACATTTCATTTCCTTGAGTGGGGATCGAACCCACAACCAGTCGGTTTTTACAGTCACACACCCTGTGCCACTGCGCCACGACCGGCCTCTCGAAATATTAATTTATTTTTATTTATAAATAAAAATATTTCTGTTAAGTAATATATGTATAATATCACCACAACAACCGCATTCAGGGTTAAACGCAAGAAATATAATAAAGCAAAATATCAACATAATTTACTAAGAAAATTAATAAATACCAGCATTGGACTAAAGCTCGTGAATGTGTCAGTAGCAGCACATCTTTTCAATCTCTATTTTCCGCAAGAAAAATTACGTGACAATTTCTAAAAACGACAACTTCTGTATCATTTAACTTGAAGTGACAAGTTATGCCACGTGACATTTTATGTGAAGACGTAACACACAATGGGAAGTCATTTTCACTGAGTTTTTCAGTTTGTTAACCTTTTTCTGATTTTTTTTTTGCTTTCGGTTTTACGGTAGGCAAATGTGTGGAACCAAATGTGTATATGTGTTAGAATTAATTAATATTTATGTATGTATGTTATACTCGTATGCACAAAACTATCCTTAATAATCACTTACTCTCTGTCAATTTAAATTAAAATCGTTTTACCTATAAAATTGTATATTTTTACATAATTTATAATAAAATATTAAATAATAGAAATAAGTATGAGTTTTGTATGAAAAAGTTTTATTTTATTTCGAACCAGTTGCTCTTGAGACTAAACAACATCTTCAGCTTTATAATATTATTAGAATTTATTTTTTAAGCTTCACACTGTGTCCTGCGCAAAGCAGATTTGGCAGAGGGAACCTGGGAACCTAGTTACTAGAGCTAGGAAATGAACATATTAAATATTTTAACTGTCTTCGAGTGTCTGTCAACCAATGGACTGGGCCATGACTTGCCTCAATAGTATAAACGTAGTAAGTATCATACTAAAACTGTATAAGTTTTTATTATATAATTAAATATAGCTTTATCAGCTTTACGCTGTATACCGCACACAGCAGGATAGATAGAGGGATAGTATGAAGACACTCCGTTTTCCACTTATTTTCTCGAGTTCGGATCGACTGCGCCACGACTGGCCTCTTAGACATAGATAAAAAGAAAAATATATTATATTTCAAAACATGTAAACATAAAATTTGTATCTATATGTACAAATTCGCTTTAGTACATCGTTTTATTTCTTACATATATATGTAGTAGGTAAGCAATTGATACGTTCGTAACTAGGTTGAATCACGTACCTAATCTATTTCTATGCAGTTCTATTGTAACACGAATCTCAATTATATAGTGTAATAAATACTTGATTAATTGTATTATTGAAATAACATTAGAATTATACTAATTATATAGAGATAGTTGTTTTGTTATGTTTAACTATATACTAGCGACCCGACCGCGGCTTCGCCTGCTGAAAACACTACGTAGTACGTGCTCTTGAAATTATGAGATATAATTGCCTGAGAATAGAGTTTTTTCAGCTTCATTCTTTATCTCTAATAGGAGATTAAAAAGAAACAATTTGAAAGTTATTTCGTTCTATGCTCTCCGAGTGACAGGATACTCAAAACCGACGCCACCATGGTCTTGAGGATATCTTATATCATGGATTTAGAGAAAACACTACTCTTCTTCTATTTTTCCGGATTTGACAAAGTGACTACTCAAACAAATTGAGAACATATACTTATATTGGCGTAAAAAAATGGATTATTAAACAAATCACATTTTAATATTACATACAAATAACGTTTTGGTTCGTTTGATTAATATTTTGTATATTTATTTTTAATGAAAAATGTCAAACACATTGAGCGTTTGACATTTTTCCACACATCTCATAAAAAAACTGAGCAAGTGCGAGACGGCACTCATTTTGTATAAAATTAACTAAATAAATAAATAAAAAGTTTGTAAAGATTTTCTTCTATGAAATACCCATATTTTTTCAGTCAACGTTGTATCCCGCACACAGCAGGGTAGGCAGAGGTAACCTAGTGTTAAGACACTCCGTTCCCCACTTTCTGCCGAGTTCTGGAGGGATTGAGTGTTGAGTGGCGGAACTCAACACCGCGCTTTTCCCTCGACACCAGAGCGAAGAAATGAAAATATATATTCCTTTTTATCTAGGGGAGATCGAACCTACAACCAATAAATTTTCACAGTCAAACAATATACCCCTGCGCTACGACTGGCCTATAAATTTTTGCTTTTCGGGTTTTTTTTTCATTTGCATTGTAAGTTCTCATTTACATGAATAACTAATATAAGTAAGTACTCATATCTTTTGATCACGTTTACTTAGAAACCTGATCTTTACTCTAAGGGACCGTTGACCTGAATGCTCGATATTAATTTCAAATCGATATATTCACGCGATCTCGAGATAAATGATCTTGACAGGCGGACAGACGGACAACAACAGAAAGTGATCCTACAAGGCTTTTTTCTTTTAAAGTACGGACCCACAAAACATAACGGTCCCAAATATCTTACAATATTGTAAGATAATACAATATTATAAACGTAAATATGTGTCAAAAATATTAATGTTAATAAATTTTAAAAAAACATTTTAAAGTGTTATTCCACACTTAGGATAGAAAAATACTTATTAAGAAAACGTATAAAATATTTGAACGTAGCGGGATTTGAACCCGCACCTCATTGGAAACCGTCCAAGCGCTCTGACCGAATATGGCTTAGCTGGTCATAATAAGTATTAGTCTTCGGGGTTGTTAAAAGGCTTATCGTAAAGTTATCCAATTACGGTAACATATTATCAGACAACAATGCAATGACAGTAGCCTCAATAATGACATATCTATTATAAGAATATCAGAAATATTATTATAATCTTAGCGCAATTATGCTTATAATGTCCAAATTAATCATTATTTATTCTTTTTTATCCACCTGGATACGTGGCAATCCACTACTGTGCGGTTTCGTAGGAGCTTCCTTCCACGCGCCACTGAACTGTGGAATGGTCTACCCGCGGCAGTGTTTCCAGGTCGATATGACATGGGTACCTTCAAAAAGCGCGTCTATCTCCACCTTAAAGACCGGCAACGCACCTGTAGCTCCTCTGGTGTTGCACGGGGTCGTGGGCGGCGGTGATCACTTACCATCAGGTGACCCGAACGCTCATTTGCCGTGTCCTTTACCGTAAAAAAAATACATATTTCTTTTCTAAAATTAACATAGACAAAAGTTGAGTTCGAAAAGTCAACGCAGAATGTCTCGAATTCGTGCGAAATGCGAAGTCCTGAATATTTTAACACTTGGCTCTCCCTAGATACCCCTATATGTGTGACAAAGTTAAAAACTGTAAAAAAAATCTAAAGTAGAAATATTAATAATAGAGAGATATTTTTAATAAAACCTTAATATTTAAATTCAGCTGTAAACACAAAAATATAAATAGATGAAAATATAATTGAATTATAATATTTTTGGGCTATATTGAAGACACCCACAATCATTTCTCTGCCAATAATGACTATACATATAGATAAATAAGACTGTCTGTTTGTGATTGTTAAAATAATCATTTCTACAGTACCTGTCGCCCTGATAAATATGAAATAACCAAACATTATTCTATTAAATACGACAATGTTTGCGTGCAAAAACAAATGAAATCCTAAAATTTGTTTAGTGTATATATTTAATATATTACATAACCATACTAACATACACTTAAATACTATAAAAAAATAAACTACTACTACTTAAATAATATACAAAAAAACCGAAGACGCAAACTCTACGCTCGTGTGGAGACGCTGCGAAATAAAATGAAAAGAAAAAAATATATATAAATATATTTAAACAGAGGTTCGTAAATCATACATTTACGTCGGTCGTACCGTACGTCGGTACGGAAGTCCGTAAATCAATGGAAATGTATTATATCAGAATAAAGCTGTATGTGAATGTAGTTCAGGTACCGAGTTCGTTACACATCTGTCTTATACTGCTTAATGGGTCCCCATTGGAAACCAGGGGGTCAGATTCATTCGAATGGAAAATTTTATAACCTTAACTGTCACAGTGGGTTCCTTTGACCTGCTATAGAACGAAGACTGCCAAAAGACATTAGAAAAAGTCATTTTTAAAGCAGTATTTTGACGTTAATTACATCATCATCAATATGTATGTATATCATTATACATGTGAAACGAGAGCCAAGTTAAATGTTAAGTAATGCGTCGTTCTGAACTTCAACGACGAAAAAAATTTACATCTACATCGGTGCCGGATTCTGTTTTCACCGCGACATTCATTTTTTTTTAATTAATTTTACTCGTTAATTTTTTCAGGTACAGGATTTATTATATTTGGAAGATAGTATATTGGATTTTATGATTACTATAACCTATTATTATTATTATTATTTTTTACAATTAATCATTACAATCTTTTTAATTATTTTATTTTTCTAAAGTTATTAACGTTTCATGCTTAACTTTTTTTTACTTTTTTGGTAGTAACAATAATTATCAGTTTTCAGATTCTTTCCTGCATATATTATGTATAATAGTCTTACGTTCCTTGGTACCAAATAACGGGTTTTAACGTCACCTAGAATTGGGTTAGGTTTTTGAGTTAGTGAGTCTGTTTTTAAACGTTTATATACCGATAACTGTTTAAGTTAAACTGTTGAAATTTTATAGATATTACGAATTAGTGGATGTTAACAAATATGCTAAATTTCATGAACGTAGACTAATTGGTTTATGAGTTCTGAAGGGCTCAAAAGTAGCTTGAAATGGTTCGTGTAAAATACACATTGCGCTTTTCCAGCTTTTTAATTTACTCTTAACGTTTTGTTTGTATTAAAATTTCTATCTGTGATTGTTTAAAAGTTTTGCAATAATAGCTCATCGCTTAAAAGCGCACAATCATGAAGATGGGATATTATAAATATATTGAAAATAAAATAAATAAATAAATCAGCTTCACGCTGTTTCCTGCAAGTTTCGGTAGGCCTAGTGTTAAGACACTCCGTTCCCCACTTTAAATATATTAAAAATATAAATAATAATCGCGTCGTGGTGCATTTGTACAATCCCGTAAATAAAATTCTAATTTAAATAGATGCCAATTTTTTAGTCCTGATACAGATTAATCGTTTATTAGTATTAATCGTTAAACCTATAGTAATAATGTAATCGTGGAATTTGACAGTAACCATTTCTTTGAAAAAGGAAAAAAGGGAAAAAAAGAGTCAGAACATATACTAACATATGATTACATATGTGAGTGCATACTCCGACTCGATTTAGTCCGATTCAGGGTGGCTGAGCCCAAACTTTTTTGACCACAAGAACAGTCTCTGGTTATAATTGCTGGTTCAACCATACATGATGGAAAATCACGTGTTTTAACAAAATCCCGTCCTATTTACTTAATAACAAACCATTTTTCTACTATTATCTGTACTGATCAAAATAAAAAAAAATCCCTTTTTAAAGAAAATAAATACAATTTTCTATTATGACGTCCAACAACATCAGAAAATAGAACAACATATTATTTTTGAAATGGCGCTTTATAAATTCTACCCGAGGCCTATGATCCACTACAAGCATTACCATAAACAAACACATCACGTGTACTCTTCAAACATTTGTTTAGGTTTAGTCGTTTCAACAGATGGGAGCAAAAACATTGTTAATATTTACTTGTATAATATATGCCTCATATAACTAACTATACGCGAACGCCGCTACATTGGAAATGCTGAATGCGTTTTTTAGTATGTGAATACTGTAATTACACTCTGTCAGCTGGGGATTTTGTATGACGTTTGTGACACGACACGCCTATATGAGATTCAGGAGGATTTGTAGGGAATTTACGATTTTGTTCTGTGTTACATAAATAATAGTTGTAAGCTTTGATTTGGGTGATTACAGATTTTCAAAGTGAAATGTTTATATAAAAAAATCGATTAAGCGAATGTCGGGCTTTTTTATGGAGGTTTCAGTGCCAATTTAAGTATTGTAGATGGGAAGTACAACTTATAAAAGTTGGCATATTTAAGTTTTTTGGCACATGCACCCATGTTGTATGAAATGAACTACAAATATAAGTTTGTAATGTTTTTTTATGAAATATCTATTAATTTTCACTTTTCGAATTTATTAAATTCCGTACCTCAATAGGTGAAAATGGAAACCTTATGGGATCACTTTGATGATCTTCTCATCAAGATCTACACCATCTTCTCGTCTGGAGATCGCGTGGAGGTATAACGTTAAAATTGATATCAAACATCCACGTCCATAGTCCCTTAAAGCACAGAAAAAACCAAGTTTTTGAGACAAATGTAATAAATATTTATTTTTGTTTATTTATTAGACCGCGGTAACATTTTTGTTAAATTCAATTTAACTATTATATAATAATGTCTACAAAGAATAGTTATTGTTTTTGTCAAATAGGTGCGTATAGTTTGAGGCCAGTGTTGGAGCACAAGCACGAGGTTGTAGATTCGATTCCCACTCGAGGTAATGGAGTATTTAATATTTTCATTTTCTTCGCTATCCGAAATTCGGCGTAAAGTAGGGAGCGGATTATCTTAACACTAGGCTCTCTCTGCCTACTTTATTAGATGTGGGATATAGGGTGAAATTAAAAAAAAAGTGCGTATAAGTCATGAGTTTTTCAAAATATTTGTATGTACGGAAAATTGTAACTCAGAAAAGTCTCCAATATATTTCAGTGCCTGCTGTCGTACCACTTAAGATTGGTATGTCGATTATATAAATCAAGCTTTCTTTTGTATATATTTGTAGTAAATATTCTGAAACATTCAAAAAGTATGTAAAGTTTTACCGATTTTGAATAATCTCAAAATTGGTAAAACTATTTAGATTATTGCAAAATCGGTGGCAAATTTTCAATTTCAATATTCCTATACACCAACCACAAATGAGGCTTGTAATTTACAATAAACTAATATTATATAGCTTTTATTAATATTATAATTATAATATTAATAAAACATTATTAATTTTTGTGATGTGATTTACATAGCTATAATGACAAAGTGTTTTGTCACTTATAAACGTGAATGTAATTAAAATGTAGCACAAGGTTTTTCGCCATTTAAGTTATTCGCGTAGTACCTACTTAATTCCCGACTGCTAAGGAAGGGTTATGTTTTTCGCGCGTATCTTGTATGTATGTAATATTCTTTATTACCTCGTATCTCCAGAACCGCTGAACGGATTCACATAATTGAGGTGTCGTTAGATTCATATTAGCAGCCCAAGTGTTCTTAGATAGGTGACGTTAATAAAAAATAATCATGGCGGCTGTGGTACGCCATTGGAAGTAGTTTCGAAAAAATCGTTTCGAATACTACAATATGGGTATCAAATTAAAGAGCTCAATTTCAGGATTTCAAAAAGGTATATCATGATTATCTTTACTATAATAAATTCTAACAAAAAAATGAAAAATAAAAAAAAATGTAAAAACAAAAACCCCGACTACATAAAACTAAAAAGAAAATAAACAAGTCCAATAGTTTATTAGGATTAACAGTCGGGACCTATTTAAATTATGCGGGGTTCCTGGTAAAGATTTTCTTGATTGAAGAATCTTTTCTTTTTAGTTTTATGCAGTCGGGGTTTTTATTTTTACAAATATTTTTATATATATATATATATATATATATATATTTCACACACATCATAGCAGTATCCCGCACATAGCAAAATGGCAGGAGAAACCTGGGAACCTAAAGTGAAGACCCTTCTGATTCTGGAGGCATTGCGTGTCGAGTGACAATATTAAATATTTCATTTCCTCGAGTGACAATCGAATCCATGACCAGTCGCGTTTATATTCACAATTTTTGACACCCTGCGCCACGAATGACTTTAATATACAAAATCACATTTTAATTGTTTCTTTCATAGAATTGAAAACTTCATATGAACATGCCTGACTAAATCGCGTTACACCGAATAGTTCCACTTTCACAAAGTAGCTCCTACATCTCCCTCGGAAGCTCGTTGCGTTCAGTTTTAACGTTTTGCTTGTACGTTTCAATGAACACATACTGAGTGGTTTACAACTGGTCAAACTAAAATAGGACTGTCCTATTTTACTTTACTGGAATAGAAATGTAAAACTTAATTTACGTTCGTTTCAATTTTTTTATCGATACAAATGAATATTAGAATTTAATATTGAAAGCTAATGATTGATTTAAAAAATAAGATGTTCTTTAGAGAAATTCGTTGTTTGTAACATAGTAAAACTGAGAAAATTATGAAAAAAAAATCGATAATTAACAGATAGATTAAAAAAATTGTAATAATATTACAAAATCGAATATGTTAAAAATATGTAAAGAAAAGCTCGCGATTGCATATACATATTTATCTCTAATTGTTAGTCCACTGTTACTAGTTTTAAAGAAGCAAGTGAACGAACGAACCCATTATATTTTAACCGATATTACCAACATATCTAACGTAAATACTTAGATAAATAATTTTATTATTTATCTAAGTATTTACGTTAGATACGTTGTGCACCTTGTATAGATCAAATTTGCATTGGACATCGTGCCAATAAATGGCAATATTTCAGAAAAGATATAACTGTTTTAAAAAAATAATAATTACAGTACACTAAGAAAACCAGCCCAATAGTTTATAATTTTCATCGTCATAAAAAAATTATAATTTGTTAGCAAAACAGAAGGATTAACAATCGGGAAACATTTTAATTTAGGTTTCCTTGGAAAGATTTAATTGGTTAAAGAAAAAGTCCTGACATTTATTTTGCAACAAGAATCGTCAACAGCTATTAATATTATTTTGAATACTTTAAAAAATTAAAATATTAAGCTTATTTTGATGACGAAATCTGTAATAATATTATATTAAACAAATAAAAAACCAAATGGAAACTCATTGATAAAATCTTTCATTTCGGCTTGAACGTGTAGATGGTATCAATTCATTTTCAACGTTCTTTTTCCATGGTAAAATCATAATTTTCTTCATTTCTGAAGAAGTTATTACTAGTTCTCACATTATTTTATATTACATGAGCATACATTGTTATTTAAAGAGATTATTAATATTATGTTAAATAAAATTTGTAATATAAAATGAAAAATTTAATATATAATACTTAAACTGATAAAAGCAGCGTTGGAATTCCACATTTTGTTAATCCTCAACACATATCAACTTGGAACGCTAACTGACAGGAGATAATTGAAACTAATGGATTTTCTCAGTATTTTATATCAATAGTATTAAAAAGTATCCTATCTTAGCAAGCCCTGAAGCTTCTCCAACCAACGTATTGTTACTGGAAATGATCAGTAACTGTCAATACGCAGATCAATCACAGTTAAATATAATTGAATGTAGTTCAATCTAAGGTGACAGCATAACGAATCGGTTATGGATACGACGGCACTGTGGATTTAGCGCTTTGCGTAATTGACAAATTTTGTATAGATATTGTTATTGTCTTAGTAAACATACTAATGTTGAATGTACGTAAATTATTTCGGTAAATATCTCTTTCTCAACACGCAATTCCTCCAGAATTCGGCAGAAAGTGGGGAACGGAGTGTCTTAACACTAGGTTCCCTCTGCCTACCCTGCAGTGTGCGGGATACAGCGTGAAGCTGATCTCTTAATTCGGATATTGTTAGAGAGGCTATATTTTAACATGACTTTTTCCTCATGATTTGCTTGTGTTTTGCCTAATAAATATATTTTTCTAAGTAAAGTTTCGTCAAATGGGCATATCAGTTAACGAAAATTTGTAAAGAATAGAATTTTGGTGGTCTTTTTTTAGTGACAGCTTTTAGGTTCTCAAAAGCAGACAATTTTATCAATTGAATTTCTTACACATCTTAACCCTAACGTCCCCAAAAGTGTACCAATAGACTATAGTTTCTAGATCATTTTAAAATGTACAATCTTTGACATATCCTAAAATTTTTATTTAACTTACCTATCTTTTATGAGAAAAGTAAAAAAAAAGGAAAATGTTAATTTTTGTCCTTGTCAGACATAACGTTTTAGTCAGACATAAGATTGATGGTAACTTTTGATATTTTATTTATATTTATGGTATCTACCAAAACTCAGCTCCGTGTAAATTTCACACAAAATGAGTGCATCCGCCCGCAAACATAAGTTTGTCAACTTTTTATAAGCTACCTAGCGTTGCCAGATGTCCCGATTTTGATGGGAAGTCCCGATATTTACCTTAAAAATTAAATGTCCCGATCGGGACATGCATAGTCCCGCTTTTCACGGATTATTCCACGTACTGTGACAAAAGTTTTATTTTATTTATATAAGATTTTAATTAGTTACAAATAATTTCATATATATACTATAAAGAATATTCGTAAGTTACATATTATTATTATGTAGATTAAGCTTCCTAACTAAATATGATAAACAAACAATATCGTTTAAATGTAGTGAAAAATAGATAAATAATAAATTAAATCCAAAAATTGTGTTCCGCTTTTGACGAAAGCATTCTGCTCTTTTACTCAATATGTTCACGATCCCACTTTTCCTAATAAGAAAATCTGGCAACGCTGAAGCCATTGATCTATAATCCTGAAATTGGTATGAAAACCTTGCTGGGCGAATATGACTCGGACTTGACTGATTTTTTAATATTACTATATATATTTTAGTGAGTAGTTTACGCCAGTCGTGGCGCAGCGACACGAAGTGTGACTGTAAGACCGACTGGTTGTGACCTACTGGTTCGATCCCCACTCGAGGAGATGAAATATTTACTTAAATTTATATTTTCATTTCTTCGCTCTGGTGTCGAGGCTAAACGCGGCGTTGAGTTCTGCCACTCAGAATCCAGAATTCGGCAGAAAGTGGGGAACGGAGTGTCCTTAACACTAGGTTCCCTCTGCCTACCCTGCTGTGTGCGGGATACAGCGTGAAGCTGACTTTTGACTTATATTTTAGTGATATAAGTGTTAAGACATTCTGTGGCTTAATACAAATTGTATTATATTATATTGTAAGATGGTCACTGTGATAAAGTGGGTATATGACTATAAGTAACACTTTCTATTACATATGAGGTCGTATCCGGATTCATATCCGGTAAGGCGACAGCTCATGTTCCCTAAACAGATGCTTCTTGTAATCTGCTTGATTTATGCACTGTTTTGTATTACGCTACTTATATATAAGGGAAAAGGGGAGTATGTAGTAGGCAGTTAGTTAGTAGTGATTTTATTCTTTTTTTTCCGCGCCACGCTGTATCCTATGCGCACAGCAGGGTAGGCAGAGGGAACCTAGGGTTACGCTGCGTTCTCAAGTTCCGCCGAGTTCTGGAGGCATTGCGTGTTGAGTGACGGAACTTAACGCCGTGGTTTGCCTTGATACCCGAGCGAAAGAATGAATATACAAATTTAAATAAATAATTCATTTTCTCTAGCGGGGATCGAACTCACAACAAAGCCTTTACACTAGGTTCCCAGGTTCCCTCTGCCTACTCTACTATGGAATACAGCGTGCAGCTAAGAAAAAAAGGTATAAAATCTGCAAACTATTCAAAAATAAATTAATTTATGCAATTCATGAAATTTATATTATGAACAAAAGAACAAATGGTTTGCTGTACAATGAATGAATTATTGAGTTTGAATATTATTGATAAAATTTATTCAACGGACTATAGTCACTAAAACTGTGCCTTCGACAACTGTCATGCAGTAATTATTACTTTTCAAGTTAAAAATTACATAATTGATATATCTATTTTAAAAAATAATGAATAAATATATCAGCTTCGCGCTATATCCCGCAAACAGCTGCTTTAATTTAATTAAATATTGTATTACTTCGAGTGAGAATCGAACCCACAACCAGTCGCGTTTACAGCCACACTTTGTGCCCCTGCGCAACGGCTGGCCTCAAATAAGTAAAATAATAAATTTGAAAAATTTGTAAGTAACAAAATTTAAAATTAAATCAATTGCCTAATTATTATTAAAATATTATTTGTACGATATGGTTGTACCACTCTGTACAACCATACCGTACAAATAATATTGTATAAACATTTCCCAATGTGAAAATCGAACTAACAATTATTACAAATACCCAAATACTCTATAACTGTGCCACTGTGCCTATTGTGTGTATGTGTATTGATATATGCAGGGGTTTTAAAATAGCTTTTCTAAAGTTAATATACACTCAGCTATGGGTAACGCAGGATACGACACGAGGCAGTAAACCGCTCTGTTACTGCGATATACCGCTAAACGATCGGATCCTTAAAGTATTGAGATCATTGATCTGGTTTCTTATTGGATTGGGAAGTTTTAGCCGTCTTAGAATTTTTGTATGGAGTTTTTCCTTCGTTACTTTTGTTATTTATTTTATTGAAAGTACTTTTGGCATTAGAAAACTTTTTGTCTTGCTACAATTTCATTCTTAAACGTAAATAGTAAGTAATTACTTGTTTAACTTCACGCTGTATCCCGGGAACCTGGGAACCTAGTGCTAAGACGTTCCGTTTCCTATTAAGACCCTTTCGTTTACCACTCTCTGTCGAATACTCAAGGATTTAAGTCTATATTATCTATAGACGTTAAATGTTAAATGGCGGTTTTCAATATGTCGTTTTCCCTAGTTACCTGACTTAGGAAATGAAAATATTAAATACTTCATTCCCCGAGGGAATAGAACTCACAACCGTCGTGTCTAAAGTCACACGCCATGTCCTTGCGCCACAACGACTTCTATCAATACTTTTTTCCCTCAATTAGAATTTGAACCCAAAAGTGGGAAGCTTCAAGCATACATGCACCCCAATTCAGAGATGACATGACCGGTTTTTTAAATATCTTACTCACCACGCTGTGGCCGCTGCGGCTCCGGAGACTGAGCCTCATTTTCCAGTCCCTCTTGGAGGCGCCGCCCTCTGAGCTGAACGAGCGCTTCATTGGCAGCGACATCTTCAGTTTTCAAATCTTTTCTTCCATCACATAACTTCAAACCAACATAATGCGTCTCTATCGCAAGTTACATACACTTTAAACTATCCCTATATCACTAAATTTATTGCACACTTTTTTTTTGAAGTCAATTTTTTTATAAATGTCAAAGCCATTTTTAAAAAAAAATCACATATTAACTAAACTGAACTCAACTGTTATAATATTAACACACTCAAACATCGATAAATAACACTTTTTTCAAGTCATAAAACAACGTAAATGGAGACCAAACACAAACATTTTAATTTAAAAAATAATAACAGTTGAACATATTTAGGGAAACAAATTTGTATTATAACACGAAAACACGACGAAATCTGAAACAAAAAGAACATGGTTAGTCTTCGTGCTGTTATTTTAATATTTTAAAATGTTACATTTTGATAATATTACATTAAGTGTAGGTACGAGGTCGGTCGTGGCGCAGGGGCACAAAGTGTGACTGTAAACGTGATGGGTTGTGGGTTTGATCCCCAATCGAGGAAATGAAGTATTTATTTCAATTTATATTTTCATTTCTTCGCTCTGGCGTTGAGGCAAAGCGCGACGTTAAGTTCCACCACTCAGCATGCAAACGTCTCTAAAATTCGGGGGAAAGTGGGAAACGGAGTGTCTTAGTACTAGGTTCCCTCTGCCTACCCTGCTGTGTGCGGGATACAGCGTGAAGCTCTTTTGTCATTTTGATTACATTCTATATAGGTATTTTATATAACGTAACGAAGATGACAGTAGACGAGGCGGAAGAGGTATGCAAAGACCGTAATGTTTAGCTCTCCGTTCTCTCTGCCTACCCCATTCAGGGTGAGGTATAAAAATAAAAGAAAACAAAAAAAGAAATGTTAAAAGTAACATAATGAAGCATAAAAATTATTTATTTCACACCAAAGTACAAAATACAAATATATAATTCACAAGAATTTAATAAAATTACAGAATGCGAAAACGGCGTCTTATCACTCATATAAGTGATCTCTTCAAGAAAACCAAATTTAAGGAATCAATCAAGAAGAACGAGCATAGGTCGGTACGGAAAAATAAATAAAAATAATACTATTAAACTTTACTAACAATACATATTTAAGAAGCTACACGTAAACTATTTATAAAGAACATAAAATATTTTTTTTTGTTTAGTTTCACAGTAGGGTCAGAGGGAACTCGGGAACCTAGAGTTCCCACTCCACTCCCATTAAGACACTTCCGTTTCCCACTTTCCGACTTTTTTTTAGAGGCATTGCGTGTTAAGTGGAATACACTAGGTGCAGCTAGAATTGCTCTAAGTATTAAGGCATTGCGCCTAGTGTATTCCATCAAAGAAATAAATATTTTTTGTTATAATATTCTGTATGTATACTTGCTACCTTTTTATTTATTTTTTTTAATTTCACGCTGCATCCTGCAAGTAGGAGAAGGCTAATGTTAAAACTTTCCGTTCCTGAGTGGCGGCACTTAATGCCGCGTTTTACCTCGACGCCAGAGTGAAAAAATGTAAATATTAAATATATCATTTCTTCAAATGAAAATCGAACCCACAACCTAAAATAATACTATTTCATTTCATCCAGTCAAACGCTTGACCCACGACTGTCCTAGTGGATCCCATCAAAGAAATAAAACCGTATAATGTTGTGATAGTATCCTCTGCGTAGCAGCCGTAGCCTTTGGTTAGCGATATCTACTACCCTTTGAGTTTGAGCCACGCAAGCCACGGCTTTGATCGACGGATGGGCCTTGTCATATGCATATGTTTTTTCTTTCTTAAGTCTTTTATAACAATCCATGCACAAATATACGCTCCGCTGATCTATCTAGATGGTTCAAATATTTCATGTTTAGGTAAACGTCGTGGTTCAAGTTATTATACAGTTTCACGCTGTATCCCGCATTTAGCACGGTAGGCAGAGGCAGCATATGAGGCAGCATTGCGTGTTGAGTTGGCACTTCGCCTCGACACCAGAGCAAAGAAATGAAATAGTATTATTTTATTTCCCGTCCTGTCGCGTTTAAGTAAGTTAGGCCTCTTAGGTAGTTTTTAAGTAATTAATAGTTTAATTTTAAATTTGTTTCGGTTTCAGCGACTATTAATCTTAGTGTCTTTTTAGACTAACTTGGTACTGAACCAGAAGAAGTGCTCTATACTCTTTTTTGTTGCTTCACGATGTATCTGATAGTATGTAATTGATTTAAAAATGCTTATAACAGTTCATTTGAATAAAGTATTGATTTTGAATTGTCACTAGTGAGTGACGTTGTCTTGTCTTGTTGCTAAAGTGAAAAAAATAAAATAATTTTTAAACATTTTTAGTGTTATTCCACGCTTAGGAAAGAAATAAGTAAATAAAATAATTCCCCGAGTGGGAATCAAACCACAACCGTCGCATCTACTCGGTTTTTTTGTATTGAAACGGAGAGTCTTAACACTAGGTTCCATCTGTCTATTTTGCTGGGAGCGGGACACAGCGTGAAGCTTATTTTTAATATTGGGTAACTTAATTATATTTTTATAAATAAATCAGGGTAATTATTGTTAATTTAAGTAAATATCTTAATTTAAATTTAAAAACATTTACTTCATTTCAATCTTAATAAAAATAAACATGGAAAGTTTCTTTACGATCCTTATTTCGTATGACGCGCCGAATGAGATCGCAGGACATCTTTTATTTTAAAAGTCTATTAATTTTTAAAAGTGGAAGAGAGGGACTGCGTGATGGATGCGGTGATGAATTACGTATTAAAATATAAAAGTTTTTTTTATGTGACGCTAAGCTTAGTAATTCCTTTACAGATATTTAACACCAAAAAGATTTGCTAAGTTTTCGGTAATATTAATGTAAACATAGAAAAATCTATATTGTGCATAGTAAGCAAAAACAATAAAAACATACTAAAATACTTACTGTTTTTCTTAAATAAATATTTATATAACTCAAGCGGGCGACGCCGAACGGTGTCAGCTAGTATATAATGAATTCGTATACATGTTAAAAACCAACATACATATATTTTCTCTTAATAAAATAGCAAAAAAAAAGCAATTGAGCTATTCAAATATAAGAACGTGAGACACCTCTAAATCGCAAGTAATCGATCGTAATGTAAAAACATTGTAGTCTGTCATACCACAGCGTCGTTGGTATCTAAGGATTGGAGAAGTTTCCTTTGATGTTGACGGCACTGATAGGTAATGCTAATACGTATTTATAACACGCTTTTATAAATACTTAACTTTGAAATATACACATTATTAACTCTATTTTTGTATAATTAGATTAGATATAGTCAATTTATATCTTTATTTATAATAAATTCCTAAAGTGGAATGTTTAACCGTTTATTTATAGATACAGAATGTAAGGTAAACTGTAGATATCTTTATTAATTCTTCATCCCACTTATAGCAGGGAATGCAGGGGGAACCTAGTGTTACGGGGAAAAGAAAAAATAATTTGCTCGTGTAGGAATTGAACTCATAACTGATGCAAAACCGTCGCGTTAACAGTGACATACAGTGTCATTGCGCCACGGCTTCAATTTTTTTAAAGAATAATTAGTTAAATCAGCTTCACGCTGTATACGGTATACATCAGGGTAGGCAGAGGGCACCTAGTGCTAAGACACTTCGTTCCCCACTTTCCGCCAAGTTCTGAAGGCATTGCGTGTTGAGTGGCGAAACTCACGATTGGCCTCGACACCAGAGCGAAGAAATGAAAAAAAAAATATAAATAAACATTTCTTTTCTTCGAGTGGGGATCGAACCCACAACCAGTCGATTTTACAATCACTTTGTGCCCCTGCGCCACGAAAGAATAATTAATATTTTTTATGACAAAAATATATTGACATTTAATAAACTAAATCAATAAATACAGAATGATTTTAAAATTATTCTTAATATGATAAAATCTAAGACAAAGATCGATGTCATTTTATTAGCATTATCGGTTTATCATTTCCCTTTATTAATTTAATTACGGCTGTCTTAGAGCAGTGGGACAGCGTAGGCTATGTTTACGGAAATAGCGGGTTCTACGGCCCGAATATGTAGCATCAAAGTGGTGTAACAATTTTCAAAATAGTTTCAGTGATTTTTGAGTTCATCCATTGTTCATACGCTGTTTACATTAATAAATATGTTTTGTATATGTATATTAGCTAATCTGTTTTTTTTTTACATATAATCAACAAATGTTTTTTTTTTTATTTAATAAAAGGATGACCAATGTTATCACTTTAGAGCTATAACTATTCAAAATGTTCTTAGAAAGATTAAAGTATAATATTCTATAATTAATGATGCTATCAGTTTCACGCTGTATCCCGCACATAGCAGGGAAGGCAATGAGAACCTAGTGTTAAGGTACTCCGTTCCTAACTTTCCGTCGCATTTTTAAGGCGTTGCTTTTAGCTTATAATAAAATAATAATTCATTTCCTCGAGTAGGGATCGAACCCACAATCGTCGCGTTACAAGCACACCCTAGTGCCACTGCGCCACGACAGCTTGTTTTTACTTCTTTAATTATGGAATCGAATACAAGGCCTATGTACATAAATTAAGAATAAATACTAGACTGCAATCAAAGACACCAAGCTGAATCGAAAGTATGATGGAGGAGATCTTAAACGAGTTCCACCTTCAGATATATGTAAACACTCGACATGCTTCTTGCGAAAGCTTTTCCAATTTAGACAAAATTGCTCACAAAATGGCTCCAATTCAAATAAAACATTCACCAGCGAATACGTAAAAGCATTTTGTGCCTCTTTAATCCAAAATTGACGCCATGTTACGAAATTTAAATTCAAATTGCCGTGATATAATGGTGTTTTTTTTGCAAAGTAGATTATAAGAATATCCAAGATCTTTACATGATAAAACTTATAAAACTCTTAGCGTTCCTGAGTAATTGACAAACAACGTACAGACGAGAATTACTGTAAATAAAGAGATAAGACGACATTGGACATTTTTCTATGAAACAGCACCGATAACAAACAACCAAACAGCAACCGACAGCAACCAAAAATAATTTTAAGTCAGATGTATACAGTACACGTTATTAAGCTTAGATTAAAATGGAATGGGTTGCATATCTGCAGGATGTGGGGCTCCTAAGTAAATTATACTAAAATATATAATATTGAAACGTACAAAAATTAACCTTTCTACTTTTTATAAATGTGAAAGAATATCGTGCGATCTATTAGTTTGTTAGGTTTGAGTATGAAATTTCTCAAAAAGTGAGTTAATAGTGCCCATTGTACTTTGTCATGTTAAAGTCCTCGTATACAAAGTTGTGGGCGAAGACTAGTTATTACAATAATTTAATTTACCACAATAGCTTCGTTGAAGGTTTTCTTATTTTGAAGCATTTCACTTTGAATTTTTATTATGAAATTTTATATCTGTAATATATATTTGTTTAACGTGACTTTTCGATTTTCCTGATTTTGATTATCCTTAGTCAGATGAAAACTTTTCCTATATCCGGTTTCCTCATATATTTCAGTAAATAAAATCAGCTTCACGCTGTATCCCGCACACAGCAGGGTAGCAAGAGGGAGCCTAGTGTTAAGACACTCCGTTCCCCACTTTTCGCCGGAATCTGGACACATTATATATATTTTTTTTTATATAAGAAACGTACAGCATCATTTTACCCTTCTAACTAGTCATAAAAGTGAACAAAAGAATAAAGAGCCCATAAGATACCGATAACGGCATATTTACTATTTACGGCTTCGCCATCAATTAATATAAGAGTACACTACACGACGTAAAACAAAGGAATGATATCTCATTCACTTAGTTATGGGGAATAAAAATTCTTCTATAATACCCACTATGAAATAATAATAATTTCCTATTAATATTGTTAATAGATAATGTATTGTTTTATAGCTAAAAGATAAAAATCGACTATTTACGAGCCGATAGTAATAATCGATATGTTTTTGATAATATCAATAATACCTCGTACGGTTGTAAATTACTTGAAATGATATCACATTATTAGCAATACGTGTTGACATGACAGTGGTACAACAACAACTAAGTGGTACAACCCTAAATGAGCACTGGCTTCCATTCCAGAAAATTATATTTAAATTATTATTTGTTTCTCGGACTGTTTAGACGAAGGCTCTGCCAACCCAACGCAAGTAAAAATAAATTAAGTTTCTTTAAGTATAATATTAGCACGTCGTCTGACCGTAAAGGCGACGGTTGTGAGTTTTTTTTCCAACTGGCGATGGATCACTTTCATTTTCTCGTTCTGGTAACAAGACAAAGCATGGCGTTGAGTTCAACCCACACACAATGTCTGGAAAATTGAACGGAAAGAGGGAATTACAGTGTTTCAACGCTTGTGTTCTGCCAAATTTGTTAGAGTTTTCAAATAAAAAACCAAAAATTAAATTTACTGTCGCTGAGTACTTTCTCTCTTCTTAAACACATATAAAATGTAATAATAAAATAATAAAGCTTAGAACTATTATTTAGTAGGTAATATGACATAATGGAGCTTTATACAAACTGAATTAAGGCTTAAATCACCGGACGAATTGAGGCAAAATTAGAATGTAGTAGGTACGTAAGAATTGGCTATGAAAGGATTTTTGGAAATTCAATCCCGTAAAGGGATGAATTTCTTATTCACATTTCTCTTTGGAGCGGTCGGCGTTGTCTCTGTATAGTATGTCAGTGTATTAAACATACATATAAAGTGATTTTTATTTTAATACTAGTGACCCACTCGCGGCTTCGCCCGCTTCAAATACGCAATTATTGACTTATTAATCTGAATTGTTTTAAAGTTTTAATGACATTATCATTTCAAAGACATAATATGTTGGACATTAAAGTTTCAGTGAATTCAATAAAACAATTATTTTTATTAAACAATCATTTTATATTTATGAGTTTGAAACCGCTCACTACATTCTAATTTTGCCTCAATTCGTCCGGTGATTTAAGCCTTAATTCAGTTTGTATAAAGCTCCATTATGTCATATTATCAACTAAAAATAGTTATAAGCTTTATTTATATTTTATAGGTGTTTTAGAAGAGAGAAAATACTTAACGACAGTAATTTTAATGTTGGTTTTATATTTAAGTATTCTATTTTGAAATACTCAGAAAAGTCAAAATCTATAATATACTTTTCTTTACAAGTTTCACACTGTAGGTACCTCGCAAACAGCAAAGTATGTGGCGATACCCAACGGTTGAAACACTGTAGTTCCCACTATCCGTACAATTTTCCAGACGGGAAAATTAGAGTGGAGTGGTCAAACTCAATTCAACGCCACGCTTTGTCCTGTTACCGCAGCGAGGAAATGAAAATGATTCATCGCCAGCTGGAAATCGAACTCACAACCGTCGCGTTACAGTCAACAGATGTACCAATATTATACTTAAATATGATGAAAACGCCTTCGGTTGTATCCGAATTCTAATACCACCTCACGTCCCTCGCTTGCAATGTTTATTCTAAAAATAAATTTAAAAATCCATATAAATTCAAAACGTGCAAATTAAAAATACACAACGAATGCAGCATTATAAATCAAAGTACAAAAATAGATTTAACATTTAGGAAAGCTTTCATAGAACGAAGTTCTATAAATTTCGTGTTGAATTTCATAATTAAAAAATAAATAATAAAAAATCAGCTTCACGCTGTATTCAGCAGGATAGGCAGAGGGAACCTAGTGTTAAGACACGCCGTTGTTCCCCACTTTCCGGCGAGTCCTGGAGGTATTGCGTGTTGATTGTCGGAACTCAGCGCCGCGCTTCGCCTCGACACCAGAGCGAAGAAATGAATATTTAGTTTATTCGAGTGGAGACGGAACCCACAACCAGTCGATTTTACAGTCACACTTTGTGCCCCTGTGCCACGACTGGCCTCAATTTCATATATTTGATTTTAATAAAAACGTAATTTAACTTCGTTATTAAACACACATATTGAATTTAGTAAATAAAAAACCTTGTCCCACAAAATAAAGTAAAAAGAGAAATTAAACACAATAGTTTATGTTTTGCACTATGAAGTATGTATACAGTCTATCATCAATCTAATAATAGTCAGGCACTGTCTTTTGATCTTCACCTACAGTTATTTAAGTCAATTCAATTTAGGTTTCTTAAACAGAATAAAGAACGATACAAATTTTATTAAGAAAAAAAAATAAGAACAGTGGTAGTTTCCAAGCTTACAACTTGTGTGTCTATGTATTTTTATATGTTTGGACTTATGTATTACTTAGTGAAAAAGATTAATATTCAAAATACGTATTATTTTTATTAAGACACACCGTTGTTCCGCACTTTCCGGCGAGTCCTGGAGGCATTGCGTGTTGAGTGGCGGAACTCAGCGCCGCGCTTTGCCTCGACACCAGAACGAAGAAATGGAAATATAAATTTAAATAAATATTTCATCTCCTCGAGTGGGGATCGAATCCACAACCAGTCGGTTTTACAGTCACACTTTGTGCCTCTGCGCCACTACTGGCCTACGTAGAATCTCTCTCCGAAGAATTTAGAAACATATAGACCATATGTGTTTTTTTTTTTTTTTTTTTTTTAACGTTAACCGCCTTCGTCTTCTAACAATAGATAAAATAATATTATATATATCAACACACGTTTTTTTTTTTATTTTTGGTGGCAAAAAGTGCAATAGTAACATATTATTTATACATTAATATATCATCAGCAACGGAATGTTTTAACAATAGGTTCCCTTTGCCTATACGCGATTCCGTGTAAAAAAACTAAAAATATCAGTTTAAAATATAAACTTCACAAAAATAATAAATCACTTATCACTAAACGATTGTTAAAAATGGCTACCATTATACTGTAGCACAGCAAACGTAATACCAAATTACAGTAAGAGCCACAAAGCTAAACATTCTTGACCTTCGTCTTTCACGAAGATGTGAAAGTACTTTTAGAGACCGATCAACCTCGTGTTTTCAGTTTCAGTTTGTTAGATCGGCCTTGATAAAAATAAAATAAATCAGCTTCACGCTATATTCCGCATATAGCAGGGTTGGCAAAGTGAACCTAGTGTTAAGAAACTCCGTTCCCCACTTTCTGCCGAATTTTTCGAGGCATTGCGTGCTGAGTGGCGGAACTCAACGCCGGGCCCTTGTTGGTGTCAGAGTGAAGAAATTAAAATATTAATAAATACTAATTCATTATTTTGAGCGGGATTCGAACCCACAACTATTGCGTTATAGTCACATATTTGCGCCTCTGCGCCACGACAGCCTTTTTGACCTTGATGGTGGCGGATAAACAGACATACTAGCAAAACAAATGATCTTCTGAATGAAACGAAGCAACGCTTCGTAAACGAAGCGAGGCGAGCATACATATATATATATTGTGGGTGTATAATTGAAATTTTTGCTTTAATTGAAAACCTACTCACGTTATTGATTTAGGACGGTGTAATCCCGTGGGATTCTTTTATACAAATTGTGTTTTATAATAAATAATGTTTTCGGTGTAATAATTAAATACTTGTAAATATTTATTTTTAGGGTCCCGTACCTCAAAAGGTAATAACGGTACTCTTCTAGTATTACTTTGTTGTCGGTCTGTCAAGACCATTTATCTCGAGACCACGAGGAGGTATCAAACTGAAACTAATATCAAACATTCAGATCTTCAACATTCAGATTTAAACGACATAATGCATTCAGATCTCAGGTGTTTCCGTGGACCTACAGTTATGGAATTTGGTACAAAGCGAGAAGTGACAATACAAGTAAAGGAAAAAAAAATCTCTTAACTAACTTGACTAACTTAACGTAACTTAGCTTCACGCTGTATTCTTAGCGGGGTAGTCAAAGCGAACGGAGCGCCAAACGCTACGGTCTCTGCATACCTCTTCCGCCTCGACCACTGTCAAGCTACGTACATGTTTATCACAGTATTTAAGTTTATATAAAAAATCTAAATATAAATGTCACAATTTTTGTACGTATATTTTAATTATTTTAAAACGACATAATACAGTCGGTTAATCCGCCATATGATTTGCCGTTGGCACTAAAACTTTCGACCTCATTTTCCAAATTAGAATTTTACGGCCACAGAGACTCCTTTATTCTTAGCTAGCATCCCGCCCGCGGTGACTGTGCTGTAATTTGTTTAATAAACTGAATTGTTTTTTTAGTCTAAAATATGTTTGCAGCGCACTTATAACGATTTCTAATAAGACTTTCTTTGTGACACTCTGGGCTTAAAAAAATTGTTTATTCCATAAGGATGTTTGGTTATATGGAAATAAAATGCAACCTACGTATGTTGATATTAATTATGTTATTTTGAGTATTATGCTATCCAAGATCGTCCATCCATTTTGTGTTATTATATATAATTGTATTTTTTCGCGTTTCGTATCTCGGTAGAAATAACGGATCACTTTGCTATAAGTCTATCTGTATGTCGGTCGATATATATTTTTTTAAACGTACACCGACGTTTTCTTGGAACACAGAAAAAAATAAGTTTCGAATTAAAAGCAATCAAAAGATTTAGGCGTTTATGTATAATTGCCGCACAATCAAGATATCAAAACTCATAGAGTACTTCCCGTCAACCTACAATAATGAAATTTGGCAATATTTGAAAGTATAAATAGAAATAAAAATAAATCAGCTTCACGCTGTATCTCGCACACAGCTGGGTTCCCTACTTTCTGCCGAATTCTGGAGGCATTGCTTATAGAGTGGCAGAACTGAACACCGCGTTTAACCTCGAGACCAGAGCGAAGAAATGGAAATATAAATTTAAGTAAATATTCCATCTCCTCGAGTGGCGATCGAACCCACAACCAGTCGGTTTTACAGTCACACCTCGTGCCGCTGCACTACGACTAGTCTCAAAAGTCTTAAAAGTATGTCACAAAAAAAACCTATTAAAAAGTTATATAAAATATTTGTAGGTACATTGCATACTGAAAGAGTGCGGGTGGTTGCGCAAACTTAAAATTGTCAATTTTTATAAGTCGTACTTCACGTTGACTTACAATCATGATATTGATACGGAACCCTAAATGGGGCGACTAGGACACGACCTGGTTTTTTATTATTATTATATTTTTTCAATATTACTTTCTTCTTTGAAAGTTGATATGTTTCATTCCCCGAGTGGAAATTGAATCCACAACCGTCGCGTTTACAGTACACGCTTGTGCCCCTGCGCCACCAGAGCCTATCTAATATTTATATCTGTATGTATGTACTTGTGTTATTCCATTGAAAAGCTAGCATTTTTGCGACAACTTTTATACTTCATAAATTTTAAACGTGTTCACAGATTAAAATAATTAAAGTAATTTACACTCACGTAACCTGTATTTAAATAAAATTTAACAATCACAACAACGATATCAATTGTTATTATAATACTGGTAGAAATCGGAAGTGGGTAACGTTTTAAAAAAAAAACCCCTCAAAAACACACATCGTCTATATGATTCTAAACTATTTGGAAAGGGATACTATGTAATTGCAATAAGCGATATGTATCACCTACTAACAATACTTCACACTAGTTTCCTTCCAATAGGGGCCGTCACTTACAAGCAAGTGCCCCCGATTGACACAATTCTACTGCTTTTATAGTTATTTTCCACCTAAATTTACCCTCTTTTACACGAGTACGCTAACAATACAATAAACTAACTCAATTATCAATTAAACAATAAATAAAGCTAAAACAACTTAGTTAACTTTGCTACCTAATAAGGAGTGTATTATCATAATTTTGATATTGCCCTACACATAGAATTAATTACGAGGGAACTTTATGTACATGTGGAACCCTTCTATAATTTGTATTATTTACCCATATTCACCCTAATCTACCTGACCTGATCTCTGAATATCGCCCTTCGTCACTTTAATAACAGATTATGACAAGTTTTAGTATAAGCTTTGATAATTTTCTTGCAAGTATTTTATCTTGGTTAGATTCAATTAGGAACTATGTAAAAATGTTCAATAAGATTACTTTATTGTCCAACTGTTTGTCTGTATGTCAGCCTAATCATTTCTTTTAAAACTTATCAAACTGAAATATCCAATCTATCTAATGACATGATATAAAACATCTGAGGAGCAGAGAAAAAAACAAAATTCTAAATCAACGCATTTAAAAGATTTGACCAACGTTTATACTTTTTTCCGCATTTTGTACGAAATACGTTGTGTAATCTAAACTTATAGTAAAATTATAAATTTATAAGTAGTTATACAAATACATATCATAGAAAAACTTGACACATAGAAATCGCACTACTCTTAAGCCGCGTTAAGAAACTTCATTCCGAAAAAAAAGACATTTTATAAAAAATGTTCTATTCTTTTCACCATTTTTGTCACAAAATATTAGGTATTTACCGAATGGCTTTTATCATAGTTTAAACCACAGGAAGGGACGCGACCGGCTTCCGTACCGTAGATCTGTCAATCTTGCATATTGTTACGCGTTACCTCTTATTAGAACGAACGGAAGGTAAGAAGGGATTGTGTTGTTTAGTTAGGAACGTCTTTATATATCTCCGTTAAATAAGGTTTGCTGAGGATCTCGGAGCTTTGCATTAGATGGTTATCGTGCAAACATATTGGTGACGTCATTATTATTAACCTGTCATTCGTAATAAGTTATAGGATAGGCTTCGTCTTTGTCGCAAAGTGGAAATAAGTAAGAATCATCGTTTTAAGTGACTGAAATAATTCTCAAGGCAGGTACAGTGGGTTACTTTAAAAATATTAATGTCCAAATTCCTGAATAAGTGGACTATCTAACATTTTTTTGTCAATTTTAGTTCCAGAAACACTTTAGTTTTACAATATATATATATATATATTAACTAACGTGTCGTCATTTTTGCCTATAACGCACGAAGGGGCTGTGCTCAACGGTCTGTATCATAGTGGCCATTATATGACTACAAGCAATAACGACGTAATTCCCGTATCCCCAAGATAAATGTCCTAAGACAGTACATCTTTTTTTATGGAAAAAGACCAGTCAAACAAGCGTACGGGTCACCTAATGGTAAGTCTTCACCAAAACGTTAAACGGTTCCAAAGCATACTCCCCATAATAAATACGGTTGAGAACGCACAGCTAGGAGACATCTTTCACATATCATTGGGTCCCGATTACGATTTGAAAGGCTCTACCTTGTATGTAATCAAATGGTTGGGGTGCCCCAGCTCAGAGATGAGTACGTTAGTCCATAGGAGGCCGAAACTGGGCACTGTACAGGGCCCACCGATTGGCCCTTTTGGCGTGAAGTCCTGTCCCGCTCTGCTGATGACCTCCAGTTTCTTTGAGGCCAACTTGGCCTTCGCCTTCCAGATGATTGCGATACTGGCAGTCACTCGAAACGCTAAGGCCCAATGTGCTGTTACTGCCACGGGCATATATTCTGAGCAAAGACCGTCGACAGCAACCTTGATACTGCGCCCAGTAAGAAAGCTGGCGGCGAATTGCATAAATTTTCTAACTTTCAAGCTCGCCAATTTTGGCGATGTTCTTGGACCTTGCTCTAAAAATTGACCACTTAAAGTACTATATGAAAATATAACCGATCCGAAGGTGAATGCCTCAAAGAAGCAGTCGGATCTTTAGTAATCAGTGCCTAGGTACAGATTTGATATGCTTCGCGTTTGCTAAAGGCAGCAAGTTTACAAAACGTATCAAACCAAGGTTGCGACATGCCACCCATTGGGACTACAGCGCTAGGAATAGAAAGTTCTTTTTTATTTTCTATTTTATTTAGTTTAGAGGCGGCTTACAAAACAAGTTTATTTTATAACAGGAAGCTTAAAAATCTTATATCTTATTCTTAATTTTCTTTTTGACAAACATTGTACTGATATGATGAGAATCATCTAAATAATCTATACTTATAATAAATCTGTAGAAAAGTCGTTTCTGTACATTGAAAATATTTAAAAAAAAAATTGCCAGGGTGTTAAAGGATAATTAACAGAATCCATTTTCAACATTTTTGGAATTT
>DWMY01000134.1:0-44192 GCA_018249775.1 Heliconius hecalesia formosus
AAAAAAAAAAAAAAAAAAAAATTTAAAAAAATAAAAAAAAAAAAAAAAGAAACTAAAAAAAAAACAAATGTAAATAAAAATTTAAATAAAAAAAAAAAAAAAAAAAAAAAAAAAAAAAAAATTCAAGCCAATTTAATGAAACAGTTATTTATAATAATGCTGTCGAGCAATATTCTTTAAAATGATATTCTTTTTGTATTATATTTATCGATTGAAATAAAACATACACTAAATATTAGGGGAAGCTTACCAAAAAAAATAACTACAATTCTGAGATTAGCAAGGACAAATGAACAGACTAACAGACAAAAAAAATAAAATCATTGCTTATTCGAAATCACGTGGTGAAAAATTTATATAAATATATATTTTGCACCACGTGATTTCGAGTCGAAACTACCCTCACACCAACACACCAATTGTGCCACGACAGTATTAATATATATCTCAATATCTTTAAATGCCACTTGTTCTAAATGACCTCTAAGTCACGTACGTATCAAGCATACATACGTCACAACGCCGTAGAGCGTCGTAGCGTCCCTTACACGTGCTTTAACGCTGCCAAGTTGCAGCGTGATACGTCGAGTTCAATGCGGGCCCGCAAATACTATGTATAGACTAGTGTCTAATTGATTTAAGTTTATTATGAGATGTCAATATTTGTACTTAATGCTTTATTGTGTATATTTCTACGTATACTAATATTATAAAGTTTGTGAGTTTATTTGGTTGACCAAGCTAATCTCAGGAATTACTGTTTTTTTTTTAAATATTTTGATTGAATAGTTCCTCTGTCGAGAAGGAGGCTGCAGACTATAGCACTTTGCGTTAAACGTCTATATAAAAGGTGAACCGTTGGTAAATGCTAGTAACTTTATATTTAAGCTAATCATTAAATTATTAGTTATTATTTTAAAGAGTTCTTCTTCTAGAATGGGAAATGAACCCACAGCCTGTAGCGCTTACACGCTTGTGCTTCAATTCATCTTTCTTACAAACTCTCACATTTATAATATTAGTAGGCGAGATCACGTTACACGTATTTACCTTTGGCAAGCTAAACAAATTACACTAATATAAGTAAAAGGAGCTCTAGGCTGCAATTTACATTACGGTGCCTAATGTACGTGGCATTTGTAACCGTCGGGCGGCGCTCAGTGGTAAATAAACTGTGGTGTTGTGGTCGGCGGTGGACGTGAGGCGACTGCGGCCTCAATGCCGACTCGACGGAATGTCTGCTGTACACGAAGATAATAAGTCATTTAGTGCAATCGCAAGCGGACTTACGTGGGGTTGGGGAGGTTTAAGAACAATTTGGTTTGATTAAATTTTATTTTGTTGTGTTTAAAGTGAAAACGGTCGGAAAGAGAAGTAACTGGTTATTAGGCTCATATTTTGATGAGCAGCTTGGAAATCGCATTGCTTTGGAATTTATTGAACCTATGCTTAGACGAGGGTAACTATTACCTAAAATTTAAAATTTATGAATATGGTATGAGTGAATTTTAAATCCGTACATTTTTATTGTGAGCTATGTTCCAATTACGTCATAAAGACATCACAAATATGTCATAGCCTGAATATTACTACGCATGAGTTTCATATATAAGTATACATACTTTCTTTTACCTGCTTCACCTGTCATCAAATAGGAATAAGTAAAAGCTGTGTACAACACACAAGTGTCTAAGGTAACTTTCAACCCGGGTTTCAAACTATAAAAGCAGTGGAATTGTGTCAATCGGGGGCCACTTGCTGGTGAGTGACGGCCCCTATTGGAAGGAAACTAGTGTGAAGTATTTGTTAGTAGGTGATACATATCACTTATTGCAATTATGTAGTATCCCCTTTCCAAATAGTTTACAAAACATATGGACGATGTGTATTTTTATCACACACACAGAAACACTTGGTCCTGAGATTAGCGCGTTTAAGCAAACTTATACTACAGCTATATAATATAAGTACCTATAGACTTTTACTTAACTGTACTCTACTTAACATGGCTGTATATGTAAATGACATCATTTGTATATAGATAGATTGTTTTTGTTAACTCCTGTAGCCTGCGGCGGTGAATGTTCCGATGAAACAATTACAATATACATATATTAGTATAATTTATTATTTTCATACATTATGATAATTCTCTCATTTCAATACAGTGATTAAGCCACATTTCTCTCATTTTATTTTACCAACGACGCGAGAGTAATTAATAGATATGCATAATTTACAGTTAATATGAATGTTGTTCACAATCTCGTTAAAGTAACCACACTGTATTTTTTATGACCGCTGTTGAATATATCATATCGTGTTGTGTATTATTTTGAAGGGTATAATAAATTTTAAATATTTAATGTACATATTGCAAGTACCTGCCATGGAGGACAGTTACATAGGAGCTCAGTGGCATAAGCGTATAAACGCGACGGTTTGGGGGTACGATCCTCATGTACGCAATGCCATGCCACATTTGGCGGGAAGTAGGAAACGGAGTGTCCTAACACTAGGTTCGGCTACGTCCCGCATATAATAGGGTAGGCAGAGGCCTACCCTATTATATGCGGGACGCAGCGCGAAGCCACAGTAAATATATACATTCACCGCATCCAGTCTCCACCGTATTTTGCATTGTTAGAAAAAGGTGTTTCTACACGCTCAAAAACTTTTCATATCAAATTGCAAAGCTGAACTCTGCTTTTTAATTTATAAGCCCAAAAAGCCTATATATATAAATATTTTCTATTTTTGTAATTTTTTTTTAATATTTTAGAACGCTCTAGCGGGATTTGAGCCCGCATCTCCTTTTAAACCCTTTAAAGTTTCCAAAAGAAAAGAAATTTGAATTTCTAAAGTTTTAAACTACTTAATTATTTCCTTCACCTTACCTTTCCTAAAATATATTAACTGAACGATAACGTGAGCTAGGCGTACTAGACTTGATAGCTCTCAGGATGCCGAGCTTATTATCGCTTGTACAATTATACACGATGCTGCATTGTGCTTGAGCGTAGCGGTTATAGTCAACGACCTGCTCCTCCTCCTCCTCCTCCTCCTTCTCCTGTTTAAAATATTCCTCATTTAGTGCAACAATGGCGTAATTACACTTTTTGAAAAATAAAATTAATTGCGTCATATGCGGAAAACTATTTATAATCTTTCGTTGTGTCTTTTGCAACGTTTCGAAAAATGCAAATACGTCAACGTACGTCGTCTAAATAAACTTTTTTTTATAGAGGCCACTCATTGCGCGCGACAGATTGTGGGTCTTATTCGTAGTCGAGATGAATGAAATATTTAATATTTTCATTTCCTCGGTGTGGTCAAGAGGCATAGCGCGGTGTTGAGTTTCGCCGCTCAACACGCAATGCCTGCAGAATTTGGCGGAAGGTGGAGGACAAGAATGTATTAATGATAACGGAGTGTCGTAACACGAGGTTCCCAGATTTCCTCTGCCTACCCTGCACGATATGAGGCCAAAATATTAATTTTTGAATTAAAATATTAATTTTTGAATTAAAACAAAATTATTTTGTTATAATTAATTGGTAGCTTTAAGGATTTTCAACATCATGTAGAGTCGGAAAAGTAAACTTAATTCCATCTATATCACTTCGTACTCTAGTAGAGCACACTATAGTTTTGTGTTGTAAGCGAGAGCCTATGTTCGTCTTACATTATCGCTAAATTGGATGAGGCAAATATTTTCATGTAAGTATACATATAAATACATATACAAAAAATATATATACATTTTCTAAATAATTATTTGAAATAATCATTTTCTCTGAACGAGGATCCAACCCACTATCACCGCGTTCGATACTACTAGATACTAAAAAAAGTACAATGTATAATTAAAGGATTAAAATGAATATCCATCTATGTAGGTAGGTCCATGAGCATCAGCTGTTCAAATTTTCTTCATTTTAATTAAACCTCAATCAACCCCCATATTAATTAACCATAAATAGAATCTTACATTGTAAAATCATGTTGTAGATTCGGTCGTATCGCAAATAGCATTTTATTAAACTTTCGCTACTAAACAAGTTAATTATAATAAAAATGTATACATATATATAAAAACAATAAATTAAATTAAGTTGAATATATAAAGAAGCCGTCATCTCACAGGGGCACAAGGTTGTGACTGTAAGGCGACGGTTGCGGGTTCGATCCCCACTGACCACTCGAGGGAATGAATTATAAATATGTCCTGTCATGTGGTGTATTCAATGTGAAGCTAAAGCTTTTAATTCTTAAAAAGTTGTTGTAGTAACGATCCACTCGACTAGTCAAATACTAGTGTAATAAATAAAAAAAACATTTTCCCTTTTTAAAGAAGACAGTAACATGTGACTTTCGCCGCTCAATACGCAAAACCTCTAGAATTCAGCGGAAAATAGGAAACGAAGTGTCCGGTTATTTTGAAATAACAGATTGACTCTTCAATTTTACTTATATGTATAAATTTTATCTATATCTATATATAAAATACGTAACAACTTTATTTTTTAATAAATAATAAAACTAATAAACAATTTCCTCTTTTATTCACATGGAACATAATATTAAATACTAAATACTTTCCAGAGAAATAAAATGTTTAATATTTAAATACGAAAGAAAATGGACTGCAATTTAATATTAAATTTGTGAGTATATAGCTGAGCGTAGCAAAGCTCTTACTGGTCAAGAGCGTGTTTCGTTGTAATGTTACTCCTCCTAGACCGTTAAACCTACAGCTCTGAAATTTAGCATGAACGTTGTGGACGACACGGTGATCCCAGCGAAGTAGTTTGGTGATAATTGTAATTGTAGTTTTTGAGTAAATAGTCAAAATGTGTCCCATAGAGTTAAAGCTTGGAAAGGTTTTGAAATTCACGCGTACAGGTTGAACTTTGACTACCCTAACCCAGCTTGTGCGGACAAAACAGAAAATTTCGCAAAAAAATCGCTAATTTTTACGCAACATAGCTTCCATCAGCTCCACCCACCGTGCACAGCATGTGGTGGACCCTGGTCGGTAGTCACTGGAAAGAAAGAAAAGTATTTATATTTTAATACATGTGTCATAGATAATAAATAAACGAATAAACTCACGTAATATGTAAAGTAACGAAAAGTTATAATAACATACTTTAGAAACTAAAAAACACCTTTAAAGATAGAAGGCAGGCATGCCACAGTTCCACCATCTAGCTTCGTGGTCTATCATTAGAGAACTTAGTATTCCATGGACTTAAAAGGACAGTGCATGGGACAAAGGTTAAGGAATTCTTTTTACGCATTACTGCTGGCTTGCGTGCGTGCGTACGTGCGTGCGTGCTTGCGTGAGTGAGAGCGCGCGTGCGTGCGTGCGTGCGTGCGTTATATAAATCCTATTGTGAAAATCAAAATATAATTCCAAATAAAATTGATACATCCAACATAAATAAAATAAAACACGTATTACGTACAGCAGATGCTGGCATCTGGCTGTGTTTTATCAAAGCTATGCATTTCAATTTGCTTTTTAAATTCCTTTGTTGCAAAACGCTTGCATCGAAAATTCAAAAGTGAACATCTGTATTCAATTAATTCAAAATTGAAAATATTATAAACAGTTAACATTTTAGATCTTTTTCTTACAAAACGCAAATAGGTTGTCAGTGTATGTCGAAATAGGAATAATATGTACAAAATCATTATTCTTTCATTATAAGGAAACATTTAATTTTACTTTTATGGAAGCCGTGACGCAGGGCCGCATGCAGGAAATGAAATATATAATATTTTCATTTTTTTTATCTTTGCTCTGCCGTCAAGGCAAAGCGCAACGTTGAGTTCCGTGATAGAGTAGAACATGAGTTTCTTGATGGAAAAAACTGTCTTAACATTAGGTTAGGTAAAGAAACATTTTTTTTGATTCACGTTGTTTTATATTCATTTTTAAGGTTTTTCATTTATTCTTTAATTACAAGTCTCAGATGTAGAACTATATAATTTAAGAACCAATAGCAGTGCATAGCAAAACCCGTCATAAAAAAGCACTAAACCTGAAGTTCCTTCATTTATAACTATAGAAATACAATGTACTTAACTACTTGTCATAAGTTACAAAAAAAATAACAGTTTTCTTTTCAAGCGTTTTTTAATTAAAGAAACTAGCAAAGATTTAAATTTAAATTAAAAAGTAAATTAATTACTTAATTTTTTACTCAATAATGTCAAAAAGATTTAAATTTTAAAATACACTGTATTTTTAAAGGTAGAAAAGGATGAAACGCAAAAGAATTGCTGCATCCGTAAACAACTTTCGAAAGAAGGATCCAATTTGGTTTTACGGCACGATCTATCGGACCGAACTCGTGATTTCATTTTATGTCGCAATGTAACATTGGTATTTTTTTTTAAATATTGTAATGTGTTATTTTATTATAGTAATATCTTTTTCTTTTTATTTGACAGTCACAGAGATGTCAAACAAAAGAATTTAAAATATTGTAATAGTAATTTTTAAAAAACCAATATGATGTTTTGTAAATTTGTTTTTGTTTTGTTTCTTTGATAAAAAGAACACACTACATCCGCACTATCTATGGTAGGCAGTAGAAAAAAAATGGAAATATTAATAAATAATAATAATTAAGGGTTAATAATAAGAAAATGAGAGATTCATTATTAAAAAAAAATGAATATAAACCTGGAACAAAGTAGTTGCAAATTTGCAATATAATCAAATTAGCCACTACACCGATACCTAAGCTAGATCGTTGTGTATGTACTACGTAGATCGTACTCGTATCCCCCAGTTTGACATTCATCTAGCCACTAATCTCATTCTAAGGCGTAGCGGCTCCAACAACGCTAACTGAATTTTGTTCAGAATACGAGCACGAGCCGATGAGTGAGGTCACTTGTTCACGAGTCCGACGAGTCCTATAGATTTTGATTACGCTGCATGTTTCTCACAAAATCCATCAAAATCGATGTATAAATGCTCGTTTCTTTTGCTTGCGTTGATTAGAAGCTTGATTTTTCTGTGCTTCAACGGACCATAGACTTAAATATTTGATATTAATTTCAGCTTTATACCTCCATACGATTACCAGATAAATGGTCTTTACAGACGGATAGACGGATTCCTACAAGGGTTCCGTTTCCACCTTTTGAGATACATCCCGCCCGGTGACGCTATCTAGAAAAGTCAAGGTTAACAGCAAATAAGTGGAAAATAAAGAAAACTTTTGAGGTACTGAATCCTAAAATAGACATGGTTGTTTTTTTATGCCATCTTATATACAAATACTTTTTATATACAAATAATTTTTGTTACTCTATACCTAATAGTAGGTATAACATGAAAAAAAAAACAAGAAATATTTTATATTTTATAGAAAAGTGAATAAAATAACAGAATGAGGAGGTCATATCATTTAAATTTACAATTAAACTATGCATATTCACCTCGTACAAATAATTCACATGTCATAAAGTTATCAAGAAAGACCCTCTAACTGTACAATACGTCGGAGAAGCTATTAACAATGCCTTAAGTAAATACACAACCCGTACAATATGTTAAACGTGGGTAATATAGCTGAATAAAGTGTTACCAGGATGGAGAGGCCGACTATCTTTTGTTCAGCAAAACGATCAAATTTACATAGATCCCGATGTCGGAGACCGTCTCATAAAACTTATATCTTGCGTCGCAGAAATCGTATAAATTTCCGATTTTATATTAATATATTTTTGATCAAGAAGTTTGAATGGTAAATGTTGTTTTTATGCTTAGATGTTCTTAATCAGGAAATAATTTTACTTTTGTTTTTTTTAGATGAATTATTTCTTTTTGCTTTCAACTCCTACTTTGCATAATATAAGCCGCTAATGAAATAGAGCTAATTTAAGATCATAACGACATTTCACGACAATATATTGTTTTTTTTTTAATATTAAGGCAAATGTCATTTGCGAAATGGAGTCGTTTACCTACTGTCGAAAATCCGATTGGTTTAACAATTATTTTTTTTATTGCTCAAGAATAGCAAAAAAATAAAATAATCGAAATAAGTAGCCAAAATAAGTTCTTTGATTTTCACGATTATTACACATTTTAAATTAAACTATTTTAACCGGATTAATCGCGTATATTTAAGACTATACATTTTGGATTTATACATTACAAAAACATCCTAATTTCAATAGAGAGGATGGCTGTAAACTTTCTTCCACCTTGGACCAACTTATAAAATCATTGAAGTCTCAAACCCACCATACCAGAGGGCAAGATACTATCAGCTCATTCTGAAGGAATCCAGGGCAGTACGTTGAGGCAATTAAGAAATCGTTGGCGGTAGTTTGATATAATAATTATGTAAATAAATAAATAACTGACAGACGAATGCCACCTCAGTCTAACCGTGACCACGGACTACTGCAAAGTGTTCGAAACGTCGGGTTTCCAAAATGTATAATCATAAATATACGCGATTAATACGGTTAAAATAGTTTCGTTTAAAACAAGTAGCCATAATTAGAAACCGCCATAAAACATATATATAATCGAAATAAATCAAATATACAAAAGCTAAAAGCTGAAATAGATAAAGCTTCTTAAACCAAAACAGACCAAATAACAAAACAGAATTGACATTAATTGAAAGAAATAGATCTTTAACACGGGATGCCTTTTGCAGTCTGACCAAAAACGTGTAATTTGCTCCGTTTCCAGACGCCTTAATGAACCCTAATTGACAATTGCAGAGAGTTTTAGACTGTAATACCAATTACAATGGAACTAACAATATAATGCAGTATAGATTTATTCTATATTTAGTGTTATTAACCGTTTGACGTGTCTGTGTGTGGCACATTAGCTCCTGAATTAATAAATCGATTTGAGTAAGTTTTTTTTATTGAAAGTCTTGTTAATCGCTGTGGTTCCTAGCTGTAGTTTAGTAGAGCCACAAGCGCTTTGCCAAAATGAAGTAGTAATATTTTTGGTCAAGGATTTTTTTAATTTCAAATTCCAATGCATTGCTACAATGCATTGCTGTAATAAATAAAATGATTGACAAAATATTCATTCTATTACGAGCATAATAAGTTGTGATAAATGTCTATAGCTTATGCTTTCTAATATTATTAAAAAAACCCAAAGTGGATTAGGGAACAACATTGTGTAAAAATAAACCTTTTAATTGTCTATGTAGAACATTTAATTTATTTACGTTTACGTTTTATTTATTTAAAAAATATATTATTTCGACGGTTTATAAAAAATTATTCATAGATCCATTAAATGTATTCAGCTTATTATATTGAAAAGGAAAAATAGATTTATTGTTTCATTTAATTTAGAACCCTTTCTTTCCTCGAACTTTTGGACCTCCCCTCGTATATCCTTGACGTAGTTAATTAAATAATTAAATATAAAAATAATTATGATTTTTGTATTTTGTACAGTATAATTAATACATTTGCCAAGTAGTTAAATACTTACAAAGTATATATAATAGACATCTTACTTTTTCTGTGGGAAGTTCCCTAAAGTTTACAAAATGAACTGGCTTCTCGGCCTCAGAAAAGCCATTTTATTTCAACGTTTTCTAAGAAAATAAATAAAACGGAGAGACAATTTTAAATATCTCTTGATTTTTTTTGCAAAAACAAAAGAACGTTGTGTTTAACAGTCAATGCCCGAGTTTGTTACATTCCAGAACCATACAAACTATTGACAAAGGACTTTTCCTTCTAAGTGCGCTTGCCGATTCAATCGATGAGCTTCAAATAATACAAGTGCGGTAAAGACCATACCATACTTGTATGTTTTGAAGCTCATCATTAGGGTGGGCAGAGGGAACTTGGGAACCTAGTGTCAAGCACCCCACTAGAATTTTCCGCTGACTTCTTGGGGAACTTCGTGTTGATTGATGGAACTCAACGCCGCAACTAAAGTTAAAATGCTCAAATTATAAATCATCTGTGAAGTGCCACACATGCGAAAAAACTGACTGTAATAAATGACTGATGAAGAATATTATTGCATCACTTACTATTTAGCAACTTATAATTTTATAAGAGTTTCAATAAGTTATGGTACATATAGGTACTGAGTGTTTTATCTTTTTTTGCCACTTTTATGTTTGTTAACGAATACGAATTTGTTATAAACTGATTTTTAAACTTGTTCTCGTATATTTTACGAATTATTGCAACAATAAATTTTATGCCATATACCAACAATCATTAAAATAAGTAGAACGGGATAAATATGTCACGTCGGCGGTTATAGTTATATTGATCTTCTACAACGCTGTCGTGGCGCAGCGCATTCTCTCTTGCCAGACGATAACTCTTAGTAATTATCTTTGAGTATCGGAAATTTGTAAAAATCTCCCTACAGAGATGCTAACAACATAAATAAGTTGTAACAAGCGTAGTAGTTAGAGCGCCTGGTCGGTTTCCAGGAGGCGCGGGTTCGAGTCCCGCTACGTTCAAAAAAAAAAATTTTATTTGCTTTCTAAATAAGTACTTTTCTAACTGTTTTAATATAAGTAGTAAAATAAAAAAAGAACCAATCAATTATTATACAAAATAGAGAGGAGGTGCAGACGGAACTGGTAGGTACATATGTAGCTGTTAGAACGTTATAATCCTGTTATTGGTATGTTGGCAACGCATCCAGCGCTCTGAGCTGGCCGCCAGCCAGAGAGTAGCTCGCGATTACGTCGCGCTGAGATCAATGGATATGTCGGTTAAAAAAAAGTTAAATACAAGCTATTTATATTGAGTTTTATGGCTTAGAACTAGTATTAATATATATCTATTAACAACAGTACAGACATACTACAGATATTAAAGTGGCGCAATAAACAGATAATAATACTAATTAATAATTATTGTATGTTAATACGGAATCTATCAACGTTGTAATTCTGTAAAAATATTGCTGAATATTGTTAAAATGTCAGTTTTTTTCCTTATTGGTTATTTTTTTGTAGAAAACATGTGAATGTATTATATAGAATACAATTAATAAAACCTACACATATCTTTACTGCGAACGTGTTAAAACAATCCAATAACCCATGTATATATTTAGTTATTAATTTTGTCGCGTCACATTGTGGGTTTGATCCCCATTCGGGGGAATGAATTACTATTTATAAATATTTCAATTCTTCTATCTGGTTCCAAGGCAAAAGCCAAAAAGGCCGCCATTTAACACATTCCGGAATAAAGCGTAAAAACTGAAAAAAAAATGTCTTTACTACTCCTGTCGTAACTGCTGTTTTAATTACACTAATTTAAAAGTACCTACTTAATAATAGCTCAGTTTAACGAAAGGATGCAGTTTGTTTATTCAATTTTGAATTCCATTCAACTTTATTGCTCCTAACTTCCCGGAACCCGAGCCGCGCTCAATATAAACGTCCACTGAAGAAAAGTATGCAGGAGCACAAAATAAAGCACAAAACTGCCGTAATAGTGCACCAGCAATTAAAATCGATTGATCGTTTGTACGTCCTCTTCCTAAGTTGACTTATTGCACAGTCCTTACTCTCGAGTCTCGACTCCGAATAGCTAGCGTAAGGGCTTTTGTAAAAGTTTTAGTTTTCCATTGCATTCAAACTACAACACATGTGTGCTAAACTACTATTTCAACATTTATTCTATTTGTTTTTATGCTGCAATCAATATGCCTAACCTATTTTGAATTTAACTTAAAAAATTACAAAATATATAACATTTTGAATGAGATTATTCATGACACATTGAATAAAAAAAAAAAACGATTGATGAGGGCCTTACTTTTAGAGTTCCGTATCTCAAAAGAGAGAAACGGAATTATTATTAAATAGGATTACTTTGTTACCCGTGAACGTCGGTCAAGGCCACTTATCTCAATATCTTGTATAGATATGAAATTGAAATTAATATCAAATATTTAGGTCTACAGTTCCTTAGATCAAAAAAAAAAGACCTAATTCAATGCATTAAAAAAAATATGACCATTCAAAGCACTCTTGTTGCATTTTGTATAAAATTTGCCGCATAATCAAAACCTATACTTCCCATGGACATACAGTTATTAAATTTTGTATACAGTAAGACCTTACTATACAAGCAAAATGAAAAACCGAATATGAAAATTTATAAATATTTCAAAAAATAATTACAAACTATAATATACATATCATGTACTTAGTTGATTTTGTTCAAAACGAAATAAACCTGGAAACTTAAGTTTGTGAATTTTATCTGCCGCATAATCAATTTCTTTAGAGTATTTTCAATACCTACATGTATAAGGTATTGGCAAGAACTTGCAATGTAAATAAAGGAAAATATCTGATAAATAGTCATTTATATTTGTATAACGATAAAACCCAATTACCTAGTATGAAATTATAATTGTAGGTTATTTAATAAATAACCTACAATCTGCCTAGTTTGTAGGTTCGATTCTCACTCGAGAAAATGAAATATTTTATATTTTCATTTCCACCTTCCTTCCAGAATTCAATCATTAATGCAATCTGTATATTGCTTGCACCAAAATTTGCTTACGTTTAACCTATTAAAAACAGCGTGAAATGAAACATGCACAGAAAGAATGATTTCGCGGGCTTTTAAATGACATTCAGTTGTTAAAACAGATTGGTAATTTTATAACTTGTTGTTATTGTTAACTTTATTTGAAATCTTATATAAAAATTTATCAATAAGAACTTAAATTTTATCTCATTTTGTAAAACCTGAAAAAGGTTGTTGAAATTATATAGATAAAATCACAATGACTTCGTTATTATCAGCCGAACTTTCTGCCACTTGCAATGCTCTTGGAACATTTAATAAGAAAACTAAAAAGTACATGATAGATGACTTCACACTTAATACTGTTAAAGATCTTATAAGATATCTTAGGCGTGGCGAGGACCACGAAATTCGCAGACACTTTGGACAAACTAAGGTTTTACAAACTGACTTAATACCAATGCTAAAAAGATAATAACATTGTAATTAATTATTTAATGTAGAAAATCATATTCAAAACCAGTATTTTGATTACTTTAGCCGTCAAAAAAAAACCCGTAAATCAAGACATTAAAACACCGTCGACTTCTAAAACTTAAAGTTACCGATTCAAGAAAGTCAAAGATGAAAAAGTATCCGTAGCATTTCGATATTTTATTTTCAAAACGAATTCCTTCGTAAAAGTACGATTCGAACCGTCTACATTTGATCAGGAAGATGCAACGTTACGTTTGAAATAACGAAGTAGCTTATTTAGATATTAAATTTTCAAGTGTCCTTGATAGAGTCGTCTGGACCGAGGACATTTTTTTTTCTTTGGAAGTAAAAAATGTCATTTCAGAGTAGGTACGTACTTTGTAAGAAAATTTAAAATTTTAGTTTATTTTTCAGTTTTACGCTGTATCCCGCATATAGTACGGTAGGTAGAGGGAACCTAGTGTTAGAACACTCGGTCCCCTACTTTCTGAGGCATTGTGTGGCGAATGGCGGAACTTTTGCATTGTTCCAAGAGCGCGAAAAGTTAAATATTAATAAATAATTTCGTTTCAATTCATTACGCCAGTTCCAAGACAATTGAACCCACAACCGTCGCGTTAGAGTCACAAAAATCACAAGATTTTAGTGTTATGCTTACAAACTTATAGTGTTATGCTTTTTAACTCCGACTTCCGTAAGAAAAAACCAGTCGAATTGATAACCTCCTCGGTTATCACATCGACTGTTTTTATATTACCTCAGAACTTTTGACTGGGTGAACCGATTTTGTAGATTTTTTTAATAAACTTGGTGCTTCGTGTGGTCCCATTTCAATTTAGTCCATTTCTGATAATGGTATCCATGAGAAAATCATATACATAAGTCTTAAATTGGCAATAAATATGTGCGCGACAAATCGATGGATAACTCAATATCACTTCAACCGATTTCAATGATTCTTTTTTATTAGAAAGGATACATTACAAGGATAGTTTGGTTAGGTTATAATTATGGTATTCGGTGGAAGTCGGTTTTTTTGTTAAAAATTGCTTTCGTACTCAAGTTTGTTTGTTTGTCAAATTTTAAAAGTTTATTGCAATTTTTTTTAATACTTATTACTTTTAATATTTATCGTAAAAATATTTTTAGAGGAGATTGTATGAAGAAAATACAAAAACTGATGCGGGACCACAGATATGAAGATGCCGTCGGTACATTCCGAGCCACGAGGTGAGTTTTCGTTACACCTTTATTTTGTTTTGTTTAAGTAATGAATATAGTAATTTTTTTAAGTAACATAGTCATAATTATATAATAAAAATATTGCATTTAATTGTTTAATAACGCTTAAATAAGACTTAGTTTTTTGCTATGGAACTTAAATATTATTCTTATTAGTTTTATAAATATTATTTTTAAGTTGAAAAATCTGTATTTAAATGTAAATCATATACTTAGTTATGCATGTAGGCATGCTGTAGAAAAATGATGACTATTTATTTATTTTTAACAATTTTAAAGTGTTAATCCACACTTAGAAAAGAAAAAATTTTTCTAAATGACTATTTATTTATTCCCGCATATTCATTCCCCCGAGTGAGAATCGAACTCGCAACTGTTGCTTTAACAGTCGCAACTTGTGTTACATAGTTATACATAACATGTTGCTTTATATAGGGAAGTGTGGCCCGATGAGGAGGATATTTGGTGCGAGCGATATCAGAGAAGATGAAGAGCTAGATATGCTCGAGACTATCTACGACACGGACTTGGGAGTGGACGCTGGTATGTAGTTTCATGTTTTAAATTATGTTTTTTTTATATACATCTGTATCAGTAATTTTGTAAATATTTTTTCTTAACTTTTCATCTCCGAGATATGATTACATTTGTATGACTATAATTAATTATAGTTTTGTATACAGAGGTCGTCGTGGGGCAGTTGTGAACGGGATAGTTGTGGGTTCGATCCCTATTCGGGGGAATGATTATATTTAAATCATTTTCAATGCTACGCTCAGGTTCACGGTGTACGTTGAGTCTCACTACTCAACACACAATGTCTCGAAAATTGGACGGAAAGTAGGAAACGGAGAGTGTTATTACACCAGGTTCCCTTTTCTTACCCTGTAATAAGGTAAAAAAACGTGACTAATATTAAAATAAAATTTTTCCTCGTCCTTTTAACATAATGAAAAAATAACGAAGACTTTTAATTTCATAATTGAAAGACAACACTTCATATATATAACAAGTATACAAGAGGCTCGTCGCAATGAAGTGTATGAAATTAGAAAATAATAGTAAATAGTACTTGGCTCGGATTTATGGAACAATTAGTGAACAAAATATTAACAGTAGGTAGAGCGGAGCTGGTACTTGCAAGTTTTATATCATAGTTTACATTTCAAATGATAATGTTTTGTTTTGGTATATATTTTTTATGCACAGTGTGCTTTATAAATTATAACGTGCTGATATAAATCAAGTAGGTAAGTAATTTCAGAAATAGAGTCGTTGAAACCAAAAAAGTCAAATGACTTAATAAATAAAGCTGGGGTTAGTATTAACGTAAGGGGCACAAGGGGACAGAGGATAGAATTCTTTTAAATATTAAAATAAAATGTTATACACGTTTTAATGACTGAAAGATTACACAAATTTTTATATTATTTTCTTATATATTCTTAAAAATCGACATTTATAACAATCATTGATTACTTTTTTAAATCAATAGTTAATCAATAACTGTAACAGTTTAAAGGTGTTCAAAAATACATGCACAACCTATAAACGAATGTCTAAATTAATATCAACTTTTTTGTCTTAGAGTATGTCTTTAGGTATCCTTATAATATACAAATATTAAACATGTGTATGATATAAAATAATAAGACTTATTGTTTTAATAAAAAACTGTAATATGTCGATTTTCTTAACACTAGATGAAAAGTCGACAGCTGTAGTTGAGACGCACTTTGATTTTTAAGATTTCGTTTTAAGGTCAGTTTTTTATAGAGGTTCACGTTGTATTCCGCATAAAGCGGGGTATGAGAAATCTTCAAACACGCCACTCAATACCCAATGCCTCCATGATTTGGCGGAAAGTGAAGAACGGAGTGTCTTAGTACTAGTTTTCCTGTGCCTACCCTGCTGTGTGCAGAATACAGCGTAAAGCTGTACATTAAAGATATACACACAGAATGTCCCATAAAGCACCTATTTATACTCATCGCTGCGTACAAAACCGTTTAGTCTTTGATATTTGAAGTATCACATCACACATGTACGTATCGTGTATGAGACAGTCTCTACATGCTCGGAACATTTGGATTTCATTTTAAAGTGCCTTTTGATATCAATCATATGATACGGTTTGTGATTTGCTTTATGTTTCTTCAGTTTTGACTTATTTTTAAGTTTTTGTATGCTCTAAAAAAGTATAAAAGTGTTATTAAAGTAAAAAGTGCTATTATAAAAACGACAGGTTGTGGGTTCTATTTCCAACCAAGGTTCCCTCTGCCGACACTGCTATGTGTGGGATAGAACGTGAAGCAAAAACTACCAGTTCTCCTAAGTTCATCTAGCTTTTTGTATAACATATATTAAGGATTTGATTTGTGACTTTCCCTTTTAGACAAGATACAATGTACCTACTTGTAGACAAAATATCAATTTCACGCGTAAATCGAAACGACCCATAACGGCCGTGACGCTTGTACTGAATATTTTATAAAAAATTTGTAGGAGACCCTCTCCCCGGGGGTGATATGAATCTTTCATATTAAATAAAGGACATATGGTCTAAAAATGTTTTTTAATTTATAAACTTACAAGTTTTACCAAAATATGTTCAGCTCTATATAAATAGATAAAAAAAATAACAAAATTATTTATAGAAAGTTATATTTTGAAGTAACCCATAATTATATTAATGTTATCTTTCAATATGTATATAGAGAATCTTGGCGCAGCAGCACAGCGTGTGATTGCAAACGCGACGGTTGTAGGTTCGATTTCCACTCGGGGGAATAAATTTTTTTTTTCCGCCATTTAACACGCAATGTTTCGAAAATTGTCTAAAAAGTGTTTAACGGGTTTTTCCTTCTACCCAGCTACATGCGGGATACAGCGTGAAGCTGAAAAAAATGTAAATGTGTTTCATTGGTATGATCGTTCAAGTTTATTTATAAAAATATTTTTTCCCTAACTTCACTAAATAAAGGTATTTCACATACTGCAGTATAAATATTACACTATAAAAATAATAATATTAAAATCACATACAATTATCTGGTAGAATGTGATAAAAGCGACTTTAATACTGCCTTGTAATGGCTCAAAAGTTGTAACATCGTAGCGGAGTTAAGCCGGATTTATATTATAAAGCTGCCATGCTGAATTTGTTTCATAACATTGGTTTAAAAGGCAATTTTATATGTTAATTTCTTTTATATCTTTTTTATGTTTATATTCTGCGTTCTGCCACTCAACACGCAATGCCTCCAGAATCCGGCAGAAAGTGGGGAACGGAGTGACTTAACACTAGGTTCCCTCTGCCTACCCTGCTGTTTGCGGGATAAAGCGTGAAGCTAATTTAATTTTTTAATTTTATGTTTATATGTTCTACATAGAAATAGGACTTAATGAACTTTTGTTTTTTCTGTATTATATTTATTTGAAAAATAATAGTATAAAAGAGAGTCATTTGGCACCGATTTTAAATGCAGTACAATTTTTAATATTGTTTTCACTGCTATTGTTCAGTTTAGTATAGTATAGAGGGCACTTTCTTTTCATAATACATGCATTTTAAAGGCATAAGTGAGACAATGACAATTTCGAAATCTTGTAATGCAATGCAATCAAATATTTTTGGATAAAGTTAAAATAATAAGCCTCAATGCGAATAAGTCAAAGGTTCTGATTTTTGAAAAAGATGAAGAAAGGAAGGAATGCAAGATCAGTGTAAATGGTAAGATATTAGAACAGGTGAATGAAGTGGTATAATTGGGAAGTATGTTCAGTAGAGATGGATGATACGCGATGGATGTGGAAAGGCGTATTGCTGCCGGTGACAGGGTTAAAGCCTTAGCTACATTGATGAGAGGGCGAAACGTCAGCACAGCTGCGCGTTTGGCCGTACACAATGCGGTTTTGGTACTGACGCTGTTATACGGCAGCGAAACGTGGGTATTACAGAAGAAGAATGAAAAATGAATGCTGTGAAGATGCGATCTCTTCGTAGGATATGCGGAGTCAGCTTAGCTGATCGAATCCGCAATAAAAAGGTACACATAATGGCAGGTACTAGCGAGGATGTCACGGTAAGAATAAAGAAGAACGTGCTCAGCTGGTTTGGACACGTCTAACGAATGAGTCATAAAAGAATGGCAAAAAAGATTTATGATGAAAAAGTGAGTGGTAAGAGAAGCAGGGGGAGACCTCGGTTGACCTTCGAAAACACAGTATATTTAACTTTAAAAGGTTGAAAAGGGGTTGTAAACTTAATAAAAAAAAGGCCTCTAAGACCATGTTTAAAAGTATTTGCATATATTAAATACTAATAATAGGTAGTTCTATGTTATGCAAGATTAATATTTTATCTTATACAACTATAATAATTTAATATATACAGTGAACAGTAGATTATGGTTACAAAAAATAATTTGTTCTAATATTTGTAAACACAAAAAAAAAGTTTTTGTTTTCTATAACAATTATAAGCATCGAAAAAATACTCAGACTCAGTATGTGGGAACGCAAAGAGAATGTAGTGTCATAAATTCCTTTTACCACTTTTTATTCGGCGGAATGTCTCGGCCGGTCGAGTGTCTGTTAAGTAGCGGAGCTAATATCAAATCCAAACAAAGCATCAAATAGCAATGTCTTAGCTCTCATACGGTTGGCTTAAGTAAGATCCCTCCCTTTAACGTTTATCTGAATAAGAAGAGTTAATACGTAGGGGAGGAAATTGCACCAACTGCCAACTGCCTCTCTGGCCAATTGGCAAATCTTGGAGGAAATAGAACAAATCGTTCATGTAATTGTAAGGAAACAACTTTGTATATATCTACATTTAAAATGAGTTTGTATTGGAGGGTTTTTTTAAGGGTATTGAAAAAATTTTTTCGTACGCTGTAAATGTTGGTTTTTTAACTCGAAATTTATTGATAGATTGCAAATGACATTAAATTCAATTCAATTTCATTTTGTTTAGGATTTTTAATCTAATAGTAAAGATGAAAATTCAAATATTTATATGTATTTATTTTTATACATATTCTTTTTTCTAATATAAGAAAGTAAGAAGCTGCTAGTTTACAAAGCTATATAGCTACAGAGTTTTAAATGTAACTTTATTCAACAGGAATTGGAAAAGTTCGCCATATTTGTTCTAAGGAAATTTGCTGAAATGGCATCGAGGAGTAGTAAAGTTTTTATCGAGCTGTTATTTTGGAAGAACTCTAAAGATTCTGTGGAAATCGAACACTGCTACGACCTCTACAACGATCCCAGGTAACTTTTACTTTAACTATTATATTTAACTGGATTTTAACGTTCTTATAAAAGCTTTTAATACACGTACATAGAAACAAGACTAGGACTTAAAATGTTCCGTAAAGTGCAAGTAATTTAAATTCTAAATAGTTATAACTTTTCAAATCGTTTATTAATATTTACTTTGTAAGCAATTAAACTAATTTTAATTAATATAAAAGTACGATATTAGAAGAGACATTAATCTATTTAAGCCAGACTTAATCTAACTTACACTTAATTATTCAATGTTTTAACATTTAATAACTAATCGAAGTTGTTGTATATGGAATTTCTATTTTTCCACACTTATTATTTTAATAATTTTCATTTTCTCAAACTATTAACCAATTTACTACTGACTGTAAATGCGTCATTTGTGAGTGTCAGCTTAACGTTCAATCTCGAAAACAGGAACATTGTGGGAAACGCTATGCCTTAACACTAGGTTCCCTCTGTTTACTTGCGGGATGGATTTTTATTTGATATATATAAAAAAAACATATATTATTTGCACTGTCACTTCTACGAACTAAACACAAACAAAAATTAAATCAAAAGTCTATATAACACAATTATGTTGCAATGATAGACGCTAAGTGGCCGATATAAACCAAGCTATGTGAGTCGTTCCCAAAGGGACCTCGAACCGTGCAGAATTTAATAAGGAACGGAACAAAGGGAATAAAAATCTCATTTAAAACTTCTTTACTGTCCAAATTCGTGATTAGTGTCAAGCTTCATGGCGGGCGTCATTCACGTGGCGCTTAACTCAACTTATAGGAATGGACAGTTTAATTTGTCCTTGACACATTGTCATACAAACACTCCGCTGCCCACTTTCCACGAATCCTAAAGATATTTCATTTTCTCAAATGGTCAAATTGAGACCAGTCGTGGCGCAGAGGCACTGGTGTGTTACCATTGTAAACGCGACGGGCCATGGGTTTGATTTCGTCTCGAGGACATAAATAATTTCATATTTTCATTTTCTTGCGCTGGTAACAAGGTAAAGCGCCGCGTTGACTACCACCACTCAACACGCAATGCCTCCAGTATTTGGCGTAAAATGGAGTGTCTTACGATCGGAAACCTTCCCATGTTCCATCTGCCCACCCTACTGTGTGCTGAATACAGCGTGAATATGTTTTGATAGCATCACCTTAAGATACTATATTCACACATATATGTATTTTCTTCATTTTTTTTCCTACTTTGGTAAGAAGATAAGGCACGTACGTACGAACTCATAAATAAATTATACTTTTTTTACTAAGTACATTTTTTTAAGTCACCATATGTGTAGTACTGAGGCCGTCGTAGCGTATAGCACAAGCGTGTGACTGTAAACGCGGTGATTCTATGTTCGATTCCTAAAAAATCGGCGGGAAGTGGGAAACGGCAACTAACCACTAGGTACTCTCTTTCTACCCTGCTATGTGCAGTATATGTACATGAGGCTAAAAATATACATAATATTAAGCAAAAATGTATAGACACCGTTGCAAGTAAGACCAGTAGGATTGTCAAGAAGATTTTTGACAGAAATTTTAATGAACATTTATATCCGTCCGTCCATCAGTTTTTGGTCTGCATTAGTTTTCATTATTACTCAGCAGATGTGAAAGTTTTCAGAATGTATAATTGTTTCACTTTTCTGCAAAAACATAACGGAAACTGAACGGATTTAGATAATAATTTACAGTAATACCTATAGCTTAGTCATCAGAATAACATATAATTTACAAATGGTTTAAACATTATGTATAATATAGCAATAATTTAAAGCAGGTGAAGCCGCGTTAGTGTCGCTAGTGTTCTAATATAACAAGATTCTGAAATATAATATTTTGTATGCGCGTTAATTATACACGCAATGATCTACATATTTACGAAGTGTTGTTTCTAACATCAATTAATATAAATGAAGGTGCGAAATGAGTAAAAACGTCAAAGCTTTGACTGCGAAAGTGAAATTGTGATAAATTGTGTGTCAGAGACCGCTTTTTAAACTGATCAAATCATTTTTATGTGCTTTTTCCATTTTATTTGTTATTCTACATTCCTTTATAAACGCGGCGTATACAGCGTCGCCTGTCGGACTAATATGAGCGACGTATTGGAGACTTGGTTATAAAGTGTAATATGTTGTTATGCGCTTTCTTTCTCATTGATATTATATTAATATTAGTTATTTATCTATTTGAATGAGATAATCTGTTCATAGTTACTGTTTACCTCTTTTCACTCATTTTTAAGATCTTTATTGAACAAGATGACGAAATCTATAGCCACGAATTGTCCAATTACATAAAAAAAAATACAACACATTTTCACCTTTATATTAAAAAGCTGTAAATTGTTTAAGTAAATGTAATATAATTATTTAATTCAGACATTGTTTGTCGAGTGACATCTCAAGCGCCGCGCCTTGTCTTGTTACCAGAGCGAGGTAATGTAATATCAATATATCGCACTTTCCGAAGTGCGATATATTGATATGGGTACTAAGAGAATAAGACCCAAGACCATAGTGCTTACCTATCACTTAATAACATTTGTAAACGAAAACAACCTACATATCTACTTCTCTATAATAAGATACATACTTAGTAAAATATTGCCCAAATATACCAAAAACTTATTTAAAACATTTTACACAAATTAATATAAATGGAGGATACAAAGGTGTAAACGTCAAAGTTTTAACGCGGAAAGGCGAAATTGTGATTAATCGTCCTTCAACAGGGATAAGCCGGGCAACTCGCAGTGGACGGAGGAACAGGAGGAGGAACTTCGTAAACTTTACATGGAAAATCAAACCAACCCTGAAAATGATCAAGGTAAGCCCTGAGTCTTGTACTCATATAGGTGTATGCTATAAAGTATTAGAAACTTTCACTTTTTTACTTTTATATTAGACTTTTTAGCATTAAGCCCGCCTATTGTACATTTTTTTATGTATAAATTTTGTGTAATTAAAGAATAAAAAAAAAATACTATTGCATAAGTGGTTGTGCAATATAATTGTACGTATTCGTTATATTGACGAAACAATTGTTCAATAATATTGCGAATATATTAGCAGCTTTAGAACGCTAGTTGTATATCAGAAACAAGTTAAACTAGAAACAAGTGCTGCTTTTCAATCCTAAGTATATATGATGTAGATTTGTTACTACAGTAGTAATTTGACTGTTGCATTTCAAAAAAAAATGTATACCTTTCTTGTTATCTTTACTGAAAATAATCTACTTAAACTGAATTAACTCTTAGCATATGAAATCACAATATTCCAATTTTTATTAAAATACATAAATGCTTATTTATGTTTTACATTATGAAACAAAACCGTTTTATAATTATCCGTTACTATTGTTTTGTATGTATCTAATTTAACACATATATGTAACATACATATACTCAGCCTGTCAAGCTTCTGAAATTCGAACCTAATACTTTTCAAGAACAAAATCAAATCAATCCAATCAAAGTCGTCCGCAAATTAACAAACCATTAATTACAAAACAATGCGCAGTAATTAATGAACCATATACAACAACAATATTAGTTAAATATCGATTCTCTGAACGTACAGCGTCAATGCGCCTTGATAATATACTAAATAGGTCATTCGAATTAGACAAACCATAAATCGATTGCAGAAACCACAATACTACCGCTCACTATTAACGTACAGCACACACGAGCACATACTGTAGGTATAATGTATAGAGGACAATGAAACGTTAAGTATGGATATTAGTATTTACTGGTATTTAATTGCTTAGAAATCTACTAAGAGATTCGAGTTTTTTATTTCTTATTAGTTTCACTCTGTATTACGCTAATAACAGAGTATATAGAGAGAATATGGGAACCTAGTGTTAAGACTGGGTTCCCTACTTTCTGCGCCACGTTTATAGTCGCACGCTTGTGCTCCTGCATCACGACACAGTCATATATTTTTGATTAATAATAGTAATTATGCATACTTTTTTAATTATCAATCGCGATAAGAAGGCTAATTGCACTGTTTGTATCACGACTTTCAAAACAATCCATTTCAGTCATTACTTTAATTAGTAAAATATAATCATTATAAACATGAGATGAGATATATTTTTAATGCCCAAATGGAAAAAAATAATAGAACGCCCACATATTTATTAAAATAGACGGACGGAATGGACTAAATAACCTCTTGGCCTACCTTCCTATAGGATGGAAATGTCTAATTAGCATTAGAAAAAAAAATTAATATAATACCAAACCAAATTGAAACTATTTTATATTAAAACAGTAAAAAAAAAAATCCAAGCACTTAAATTATAATGAAAAAAGTTCCAAGTTCGATTTCTTGCCTTTGTGATATCGCCCGCTCCCCTCGTACTGTACCCTTGCTAACAGAACAAATTCACGCTTTATTGGAGCTAAAAGGACCTATTACTGATGCTTAGATAGGCTTACTCAAAATACTGTGAGCTGTGGCTGCTTCTAGTTTTATAATAACATGTAGGAATATATGTACATAAATAGGAGGTTGTGGAGGTATCTAAAGGATTTGACAAAAAAATGTGTAATTATTTTGATTTTATTTATTTGCAGCATATAACGTTATTCACTCACCTACAATTTTATGTACGTAGTCATGAAAAATTAAGTCATCACATTTCTTTATATTTAATTATTACTATATATTATTTTAGTTTTTTATATGATATATTAAAAACTAAACTATCTTGATAACTTTTACAAAACACACAATATTTATTCCTCCTGCCTTTAATCGTTACATGTGCGGAAGTATAACTGAGTCTAGACCCAGTAGGTACCACATTTCGATTCTGCATCCATTATCCTATCTTGCCCCAAAGCAGGATATTTTATAAGTATAAAGTGCAACGAATCTTTCATACATGTCAATGTAAACAAGCAAATACAGATCAAAGGCAGAGGATATTAACAATGCATATATCCTTACAATAACAACATTTTGTCCTTTTATATAAAAAAAAACCGCTTATACTGATACTAATTGATCCTCGCTCGCTGATTGTTGATCAAGTGTGGCGTCCTATTGGCCTTTCGTTTTCTATAAGCTAATGTATTCGCATATATTATGATACATCTTACTCTCTATATCTAAATAATATTTTTTTATCTCTTATATTTTCTTAAGAAAATTTTATTATTTATCTTTTTGTTTTCAACATATATAGATATCTATACAAGGAAATATGATGATCCTAAGATCAAAACAAAATAGATTTTAACTTAACTTAAAATAACAAATGCATCAACCAAATTTATTTATTTACCCACTTCCATTAAAATTTGCTTTGTAATCATTAAATGAATAAGATATAAATAAAGCATAGGGGAGAAGATAATTTTGTTGTAAATCAAACAACGTACGCGCGTAAAAGTATAGTCAATTAATTAAGTCGACTCCTCACATTGTAATCGAGTCACATCCGTCCACATCTCATCGCGAGGGTCGCGGGAAGGGACGCTAGCACTCCACATCAGATTAGCGCCCCCGAAACTTTACTAAATATAATCTGAAAAACTTTAAAATTTATGTTGATTTAAGCTGTTTAAACATTTTTTATTAACCTAACAGGTTGTAGCTCGTTTGTTTTCCACTCGAAGAAATATTTTTTTTAATATTTCCATTTCGTCGCTCTGGTAATAAGGCAAAGCACGGAGTTGAGGTTCTCAAGTGTCTGCTGTCTACCCCGCTATGTGACGTATTATAAATCGTGAAACTAAAAAATATTATTTATAGACAAGTTGGAATGGGCCCGACTGTAATTAATAGTTTTGACTATGAATTCTCTCCATATACGAGTAACAATCCTCATAATCCTATTTAATTAATTTTCATAGTTTGATGTGGTTACGCTAAGATACCATGTTCAAATAGTCGCTGAACACATTACCTTTGTGCTAGTAGCAAGGCAAATAAATTATTAAATAACCAAATATCTAAAAAAATTAAATAAATTTACACTATCGACAAATCAATTAAAAAAAATGTATTGTTGTTACGAAATCTACAAAAACAGTCGAATCCCATAACATCACGTACCCAAGAAGCCCATTAAGAAAGCCATTTAAATCTGAACTTTCTTTACGTAAAATTTTTTATTCATTTGTTATTTTATCTGGCAACCCCAAAAACAAGTCAGCATGTAGATGAAAAAAAAAAATGAAATAATACGAGATGTGGCGGAAAAAAATTTAAACGCTGGCTTTTCGTAACCTCAACTGTTTTTCTTATTGAAATGTAGAGTCTGCTTGAATGCTCCAGCATCCTCATCAATCTCTCCTCAGCTCGAACGTGGACCATTAAAGTCTCTCTCTCTTTTCCTTGCAATTATTCATTCGAATAAAAACATTTTAAGTGTTAAATGAACGATATCTCAGCAGAACGTTAACTTGTCCAACTAAGTGATTAATATAAACGCTGGGAGACTCATCGTTAGGCGCTCAGAGAATACAAAGATGGATCCCATAAAGTATATTTGAATGTTTTTTTGCTGAATCGCACTCGCTTTGGATAATAAGTGTGGTGGATTTGCGTTTGAGTTTGGAGTATTCAATTGGGGCGTTTTATTAATTGAAATTTTTGTTTGTGTTCGATTGTGGTAGTATTACTTTTTTTCAGCTTCACGCTGTATCCCACATGTAGCAAAGTAGGAGAGGCTAGTATTAAGACAAGCGGCTCCTCAGTTTTCGCTGAATTCTAGAGGTTTCGCGTGTTAAGTGATGGACTCAACGCTGCCTCGATACTAGAGCGAAGAAATGAAAATATTAAATATTTCATTTCCTCGAGTGGGTATCGAACCCACAACCTGTCGCGTTAATGACATTTATATGACGACTGGCCTTATATAAGAATATTGTGTTTATGGGTGTAAAGAAAATTTTTTTTATTCGCAAGAATTAGAGAAAAGAGAGGTGTACAAACGAACAGAGTAATTATATTGCCTGGAATGATTACATTAAAAACATGTTTGTTTTGTATAAGTCTTCCAAGAGAGATCTGTTAAAGATTTAAATAATACATGTCCTTTCTCCATTTAAATTATACATAATGGTTTGATGTATATGTATTAATTTCCAGAATGTGTAATAGAAAGTATTCAGTACTTTTGTACTTAAAATTTAAATATTCAAAAATAGACTAAGCTTGTAATTTTACATTATATTAATAATTAAAATTTATAGTATAAAGATGCAAAACCTTTCCTCTGTTCAAAAAATATCGGTAGAAATTACCGAATAAAAATCTTATATCAAACTGTCGTAACAAAATAAAAGAAAAAAAATCTGTCAAATTTGTCCTGAATCGTTGTCATCACTTTGCCAAATATTGTGGTGCCAGGAGTCACGTACAAGTAGATAATTCTGTTTTCAAGTTTCAACAAAAACACTGTTGGATTTTATTTTGTATAATTTTGAATATAAATAAAGTAAGCTGCTTCGAATTTGAGCAGATACCGTAGAATAGAGGTTTGACAGTAGGTTCTACTCCGCCCGCTCAGCTGAGGAAATATACGTAAAAGCCTAGAAATATTTAATTGAATATGTATTTTTGTCACTAATAAATTTAATCAGCTTCACGCTGTCTCCCGTATACAGCAGAGTAGACGGAGGGAACATAGTGTTAAGACACTCCATTCCCCACTTTTCGCCGATTTTTCCAGGCATATTGAGTGGCGGAACACAATGCCAGGCTTTTGCGTTGTTACCAGAGCGAAAGAAATTAAAATATTAATAAACAATAATTAATAAAACAATTTATCATATTATACATTTAACTATCGACTGTCGAGAACATAGAACATTGAAATGGAAACATTTTGAGGAAGGTCATAATTCCATGCAAATTAAATTGTAAGTGACAACTAATTTTAAAGATAAATAAACAAAACGTATTACCCATTTCGTAACATGGAAAAATAAAGACAAATATTTACTTAAAACGTTTCGGTTGTTAACAGTAATTTCAACAACAAAAAATAAAAGGAAATAAAGGGAAGTTTTCTTTCTTTATTCTGAGTATTTCCACAATAAGTGAGTTAAGTAACGAGTACTGCGTCCACTGTCTCCATAGCGTCGTGTATTGTAATATTCTGTGCAAATTTCAATAAACACCGTGTTAACGTTTACTGTATTCTAAACTAGAGCATTTTGCGTTTAACACAATTTGATGTTTTTTTCTTTTATTTTCACGTTGTATCCAGCATGTGGCAGAGTAGGCAGAGAACACCTAGTGTTAAGATACTCTATTGTCCACTTTTTGTCTAATTCTCGAAACATTGCGTGTTGAGAGGTAGAACTCTTCAATTTCAGTAGCACTCGTACGTACCTACTAGTACATACACCTGTAACTCCGGTTGATGGTGGTCGAGGAGGAGACCATAAGTTTGTACTTTGTATAAGGCCATCGCCTGTTCACATTCTTATTAAAAAAAAATATTTATCTATTTATAAATGTTGTTGAAAATTCCTAAAATATGGTTTTTGTAATATTCTTAAACTTGATATAATACCTACCGATAAAATTTTACCGTCTTGTATTTATAGAAAATAACTCAATTTATAAATCAACGCAACGAAATTGAAGGAACATGTTGTGGAGAATGGAGTATCTCGACAGTAGGTTCCAACTTTCCTAGGTTTCCTATATGCGGGATACAGCTTGAAGCTAAAAAACTGAAAAAGGAATTTAAATCTCAATGTTTGATTAAAAATCCCATATAAACTTACAAATAATAGTAATAAGTTTTTATGAATGATTAAGTTGTAAAAACTGAAAGTTACATTTCCTTTATGAGAGGTCTTCGTGGATTCGTAAAGTTATAATGACCTCTTCTGGCGTGTTCTCTTTAACTGTAAATATTTAACGTGACTTCTCTAGAAATAGATGAAACAAGCTATTAACTATAATAAAATATTTATAAAAAATATATTTCAAAGGGTATTTATGCATTTGCCATTCTTTATAGTTTTAATTGTCTATCTTTATAAGCAAGACAAACAAACATAAAATATATATGTTGTTAAATATATAATTCTCAAGACCTCACATTCAACACAACAATAAAAAAAACACTCTATATAAACAAATGTCTGTGAAACGCTTAAAACACATACGACCATACATTAAGTAAAATCTCTGTCGTGTTCCGCAGTGGGCGGTCTAAATGATGAGTAGAACATTACGGTTAAGTGAATAATGTGGAGATTTTGTTTAATTATATTTAACTACTGAAATGCGTAACTGGAAGTTAAAGGTATTATAAATTAATCTGAAACTCTAGGAATAGTATAATGATATATAAGTATGTGTTACTCTAAGAAAATATCTTTAAAGATAATTGATATTTACATAAAACTTTAAATATTATACGTTTAATGGTTTTATAATTTTATATTTAAAAAAATATATAAATGTTAGAGCGTGGGATGTATTTAAAACTAGTGTCGTTGTATTAAAAACTTGTAAAATAACATAACGTCATCCATAACGGAATGGTTATATACGAGACGGTTTTGGGATCGATACCCACTGACTCGTGTGGGTGCCGAGCGTGAAGCTGATTTAATTTTAATTTATCTAAACGGTCTGGTAACAAAGCAAAACGCGGTGTTGAGTTTTGCCACTCAACACTCAATGGATCAAGAACTCGGTGGAAAGTGGGTAACGTTTTTGACAAAAACACGATAAAAACACACATCGTCTATATGTTTCTAAACTATTTAGAAAGGGATACTATGTAATTGCAATAAGATATGTATCACCTACTAACAATACTTCACACTAGTTTCCTTCCAATAGGAGCCGTCACTTACAAGCGAGTGCCCCCGATTGACACAATTCCACTGCTTTTATAGTTATTTTCACCTAAATCTACCCTCTTTTAAACGAGTACGCTAACAATATAATAAAAACAAAAACCAGAAAATGTAAATGAAAAATGAATTAACACATGTCATATATTCCTTAGTCGTGTGTATAAGACCTTATAGGTTAAGTAGATATTTATATAAGGAAGTATTAAATAACATTAAATAACTTATTATGACTTTAGTATAAAAAGTTTACACAAGTAACATACCACAGTACAAGGACCACAATAACGCTTGGAAGCATTCCGTAATTAGATAGATATAATTTTAGGTACACGCGTCATAATTAGTAGAAAACCTCAAAAGGTTTAGAGAAACTGCGAGCGATAGAGACACCCTCAGGTGAAAACCAAATTGAATTTACGCACACAGAGAACTGTATCGCGCAGATAAATCTCAAGAAGGGCTCATCCCCTAACGGAAAACAAAGTTTAATAGAATAGTAAATACTAAATAGAAAAAGAAAAAAAATAATGTCAAGTTTTAATTTGTAAGCTCCGTTACCGTTGCTCTGTGATTGATGTTCATTCTTGGAAATCGGTAATCCCGTTTTACTAAATATAAGGTTGGAAGGTTTTTTTTCTTGTTATGCCTTGTTATAATTGTGTTGTAAACAAATTATTTTAAAGATTATAAGATGTCTATTTAGGAAGGTAGTGAGATGTGTTGTATATTATTCAGTTACTGAATGACTGACAGACAACGTATTGACAAAACTATTGGGCTTAGAAAGCAAGGGAATGTAAGGGAGCAATGAAAACAGATCGATAAGGATAAAGTAAAACGGGTTTTTTTATTTTACATTTGTAAGTCTACGTAAACAAAGTTGCGGGTGACGACTACTAAGTAATGACGAAATAACCGAAAAATGTCGTCTTCCGTAAAGACGAAACCGCGAGCATTTATTTAATTATTGTTTATTTTACTTTATTTTCAATTAATTACATATTAGTATTTAATAATAGTTAATAAAAAAATCAGAAATTTTAGAATCTCCTTACGTACCATATGTAAAATATATCGACAAGGAAATATAGTACCTACAACATCAAAATCTGAACTTTATACTTTATATTTTAGAGAATTTATAACGTAGGTAGTATACACGGAGATGATCTTAGATTGAAGGATTACTTTCCATTTTATAGTCGAACTGCGGAACTCGTAGCTCAAAAATGTATATCTTTACATAATATATGTTTTATTATGAGTTATATGACTAGACCTTCACAAATCTAAATTTCAAAGGAGAGATAAAAAAAGAGAGCAAAGAGCTTTAGCTTACATTGTATCGTACAGGATAAGGTAAGGTAGCAAGGTAGGCAGCTAGTATTTTGTAATTTTTAATTTTTTACATATTATGATTTATCAATCCGAAATGGATTTGTTAATTAGATTACTTTATTATTCTAATAGAAATATGGCTTTAAAAAATATATAAGATAGAAAAATTCAACGAGTCCAATATATCCGTTTTCCCACCCAGAAGGATGCACAATTGTATTTTTCAAGGAAAGTTAAGTTAAAAATATATAAAATAAAAATGTAGAAGCCAAAAGAAATTAAGTAAGTATAAATATAAAAATGAAATCTTATACGAAATGAAAGTATTTAATAACAAATACTTTTATTAAGGAACATCTTAATTTAACTCTAACAACGTTCATTAACTTATTCCCTTTATGGATTATTAATTAGAGAGGCATCGAAATCTGAATGCCAGTAGATCAATTAAAAGTTTGAACGATACCTACTGGCTCTATAGTATTCCTGAAAGTAAAAATGTATAGAAGTGTAATCTAATAATTAATGCTAACTTATAGACAGAAGATGAAAATACAAAATAACTATATCTTATATTTTCAAAAATATTTTTCTCATTAATGGACGATAATAGTAGAATACTTCATACTATTTGTTACATTTTTAAATAACAAATAAGTACGTAAACAAGAAATGCATAAGTCAAATGTGTATGTACTAGATATTGCTATACGAGACCTGTGGAACCAAAAATTATAGCTTGTCTGACAGATAAGTCTGTCCGGGACTTTATCAGACAGTGTTGAAACTGGCCTTTAACGTTCCAAATTTGATATTACTAGTTATATTTTTATATAACTAGCATCGGTCACTGAAATATTTGTATTTGTAACGATGTACATTGTTATGTTTTCATTATCTCACTTTGATAGCAAAGCGCAGTAAAGTTCCGCCACTCACGCAATTCTGCAGGAATTCGGCGAAAAGCGGGGAACGGAAGTGTATTAATGAGAATGGAGTGTCTTAACACGATGCTGCCATATTGATTATATGTATCCTGATGTGCGGGATACAGCGTGAAGCTACAAATGTTTGTAGCCTTAAAACTATTTATTGTCTATTTTTAAACGTTAAGCATTTATCAGTTAAGTTAAATGCATGTAGATATTTTTATTGAAATATTTTTATTTCCTGTAATTAACTAATGACGAAATTAACGTTACTATTTGTGAAGCAAAAAATGACTACTACCGCACTAAATAATTTTAAAATGTTACAATATCTACATACAAGGCGTTACGCTAGAGCTGACTAACAAATTGTCTTAAAATATATCTATATACTCATAAATAGATATATATCGTATCGTTTCAAAGAAAGTTAAGCGGAGATGGCTGCCAGAGTGTCCCGGTAACTTTTCATTTAAAAGTTAGAAACGAAATGCCTTCACATAACTCCTGCTTTTGAAACATTCATTTTAATTTGTATTATTACACATGATACAAATCAAAATTAGACTTAAGTAATTGACTTGAATGAGTAGTTGTGACATGTATCAAAGTGTTCATTATTTTTGGCTGAAATTATAAAATTTATATTTTTAAGGGTCCTCAAAAAGTTAAAACGAAGCCTTTATAGGATCATTTTGGTTTTACAGTCACACTTTGTGCCCTGCACCACGACTGTTTTAAAATAAAGAAAAAAAAAACAATAAAAATAAAGGAAAAATGTATCTTAAATCTTAATGACAAACTTATATTTATAGTTCATTTCATAGAAAAAGAAATCCATTTACCAAGGCTTCCGTACCGTTCCGTAATTTCAAAATTGGTAGCCTCGGTGGGCAAGACCGACTCGCACTTAGCTTAGTATATACGCCATACGCCACCGTAATATCACGTGTAATATAGTTTTAAATAAAATTTAGTACACTTTATATTTAGAAAATTTAATTTATTTTATTTATTTCATAATTTTACCAATCGACCTTAACCAAATTACAACAAAATAAAATAAATTTAACAATCAAAAATTTCTAAATGAAAAGGCAATTCAGTGAAAACCACAAACGAAATAATGGAGGATCAATTAAAAGTTGAAGTAGTTGGTAGCGTCAAGCGCGGGCTGACTTGATTCATTAGTATTGGCCGACTGGCCGCGACGCCGCCTCGCCGGGACCCGCCGGCACCCCCGGGACCCCCTGGCACCCCCGGCCGGCTCAGCAGCAGTTATCTTTGCCAAGCAGACGCAGTCAATTTCGAAATATATTAATTAATCCTTTAATATTATTGCAAAGTCAAATTTTCAGTTCGCTTTGAGTGAATTGTATCTATAAAATTTTCCATTTAAGGATAAAAAAAAATAATTTGCTTCACGCTGTATCCCGCACACAGCAGGGTAGGCAGAGGGAACCTAGTGTTAAGACACTCCGTTCCCCACTTTCTGCCGAATTTTGGAGGCATTGCGTGTTGAGTGGTAGAACTCAACGCCGCGCTTTACCTCGACACCAGAGCGAAGAAATGGAAATATAAATTTAAGTAAATATTTCACCTCCTCGAGTGGGGATCGAACCCACAACCAGTCAATTACAGTCACACCCTGTGCCACTGCGCCACGACTGGCCTCATTTAAGGATAAAGGCAAAATTTTACTTTTAGAATTCCGTACCTCAAAAGGAAAACATGGAACCCTTATAGGATCACTTCATTGTCCGACTGTCCGTCTTCGTTCGTTCGTCAAGAGTATTTATCTCGAGATCGCGTGACACACAATCCTGAAGTTGGTACGGAACCCTCGGTACGCGAGTTCGACTTACATTTCACCGGTTTTTAATATGTAGTTAGCATGAGAGTGTAGAATGTGTATATAAGACGGATCAAAAAAATCTCAGATCAAATGTGTTTCTGTAACTCTCATACTCACATACGTGTCTGTGTGGAGTACGTCCCATATGCTTGTCACTGAACAATTTGAAAACAGATAAAGTTGACAACGATACTAGCTCAATTAAAAAAAAATTGTATTGAACATTCCTTCCTACATACGAGTATGTCCTCCGAGTTAGCTATGAGATACATATAGATATGTATATACCCAAGGTCTATGACATAATTATGTGCTTCTACTGACTTTAACAAGATTCAATACGTGCCTAATATAATAATGAACAAAGTTCTCTGTATTACAAGATGAGACAAGATAAAACGAATTATTGTAATTCAAAGTAAATAAAAAACTACACTGAATGTTCGTGAATATATAAACAACATTCATATATTTAATCCATTGTATTGTAGTTATTTAATGTATTCTAATTCTCTAGCCCTGGTTTTTATATCAAATGGTTCCACTCGCGAAAACGAGACTCGATATTTCTTGTCCAAAGTTTACTTATAGGCCGCCATAAAATTTACATAGGACGCGTCAACTGGTATCAACATAAAATAACCTCGGAGATCGCATCAGCTAAAGTTGACTTTAATAAATGTTACACGAAGATCAGCGTTTTCCAAATAGATGTAGGTATAATATTACTTTAGTTACATAAAAATAATATGGTAGTCGTAGATTTCAAAAGTGCTCTGAAAACGTAAAAGTTTTCCATAGCTTATTATTAGCTTTTGTACAAGCAATCTATGGGTGCGTTACGCCAAAATATATCTAGGAGCCGTATGCGTACCTGCTCTATTAATAGTAAATATTTTTTATGGTTCAGTTAAAGATTGTTTTATATTTGAAATATACGAGTATAAGTACACTTTTCTCAGTTTCTCACTGTATTCCGCCTATAACAGAGTAGGCAGAGCGGAATTTAGTGTTAAGACACTCCGTCCGCCAACTTCCGGCTGATAAGGTATTGCGTGTTGAGTGGCGGAACTTAACTCGCTTTGCCTTATTACCAGAGCAAGTTGCACGCACGCATGTGAAGCCGCGCTACGACTGCCTCAACACATACATGATGTACACTTTATAACATAAGAAAGACCAAAGAACGAAACTTGTAATTAACTTTGCTAAATATGATACTATAAAAATGTAGGTACTAAATTCAAACTGTGAACCTTCACAAAGAAGATATCTATATTATTCCAACAATTGAACCATACATAGGTACATCCACGGTAGGGGCAGTGCAACGACAATGGATGTCGACAAACTAACATCATAGAAAGTTATCTTTGTGTCCCGAACAAAGCGACCGCGGCCTTTGATCGACCAAACGGAACCAAAAATTAATTTCACTAACTTGTTGTCCATTTATTCCGTTTGTAGAGACAACAGGTTTTTGGTTGATCGAGTTAAATTCTAATTAATAAAGTTAATATTATAAAATCATTTTGATTCGTTTTGAGAATTAAGTAATTTAAATGAACTAAATAAACACTGTCCGTAGTGAATGATGTGATAAAACTGTAGAAGAAGAAGTATAGGTTTCAGGTTCCATTTAAAATTATATATTGTTGACGCGCTCGTGCGGGTCCAGCTCAGAGAATGCATATATTTTTTTTTTATTTGGTAAAATGACAACCCCGGGGTTGAGTTTCGTTACTTTTCTTTGACACCCAGTCCTGTCCTGTCTGAGACATTGGGTGACCAGTGGAGAACGGAGTATCTCAACACTATATCTTCTCAAACTATTCTGATATATACGGGATATAGTGTAAAGCCAACAAAAATAATACCTAATAATTATACTTCTCTTTTATTTTCTTGAAATGAACATTTGGGCACTAACCACTGCTATATAACTATACTCGTATACTTATGTACTTATCTAAAACTAATTTCACAAAGTCCCTCTTATCCTCTTAAAATATCCAGTTTTAAGTCGGGGGAGCCAGTCGTGCGTCACACTGATAATGTTAATACTTATTGAAACGTTAATTTATTTCAAATTAGACGCTTTAATAAAAGAGCAGAATTGAAATTTTACTACAATCTATTTTTAACATTTTTGATTGAAAAGACCACTGAACCCTTTAAAGTTATCATTGGCTAACAGTGTCTATGTTATATTATATTGAGGCCAGTCGTGGCGCTGGGGTGCAAGCGTGAACGCGACAGGTTGTAGGTTCGATCACATGAAAATAAAATATTTAATATTAAATATACTTTTGTGAAACATTAGTAAAACTAAATATACCTTCGACAAACTAACTTAGATTGACAGTTTTAGCTCCCATCATGTTTATAAGACGACTTGCTGTTATTCGTGTGTGTGTTACATGTTCCGAATACAATACTATACAATTACTAAGTAAAACGATTACTCGTAAAAGGTAAATTGTCCGGCTTAATGATTGTTATTACTAGATCACAACCATTACTAACTGGAAAACACTAAAAAACAATTATAGGTAATATGAAAACATGTTAACGTTTTTTGTTATTAGAATTCTTTTGTAAACTTGAAATATAGTAGGGTAGGTAGAGAGAATCATCAGAGTTAAAACACTCCGTTATCCACTTTCTGCCGAATTCTCGAGGAATTGCGTGTTGAGTGACAGAACTCAATGTCGCTCTTGTCAGCTTTAGTAAAATTCGACCTACTTGCTTGATCCAACGAAATTTAAATTTTACTGGTCCGTTTCGATGACGTTTCTATATACCGTGGTTCATATAATGGTTTACGTTGTAGACATAAGGCTGTATATACGAATTAATAATTATTAGAATAGCATGTCCTTAACTCTTCAACTTCCAACTACTTCAACTTCATACTTTCAGTATGTACCATTTGTTTAAAAAACTTTATACAACTTTTTTAAGCAATAATAATGATATAAGCATATAATATAACAGATTAGTATTTAGACGTAGCTGAGAACTAGTAGTTAAATAAATAGCTAGGCTATATAAGCGCTATGTAAGACGCTTGAACGATCTCCGAGAGGTACTAAAAGATTAAAAGTTTTATATGTTTCTTTCCTAATGTGGAATAACACTTTAAAAAACACCTAATATTATACAACACATAAAGTCGAAGTTACCGTCCGTGTAAATTAATATAAGCATAAAATGTAGAGTTACCGACAACTGGCAGTCACCGGTCTGTAACTTGCAACTCCAAGTTTCCATTCAAGTTTAAGTTAAGCAAAGCAAGCACAAGTTAGCTTTACTCGTTCATTTACACGTGTCGCTTGAGATATAATTTGAACTATAATCTTAAGATGTTTTTTCAATAGGGTATGTAGAGGAAACTTAGTGTTAAAACACTCCATTCGCCACTTTCCGCCGAATTTTTCGAGGCATGTATGTAGATTTCAACTCGTCCCTAGGATACTAGTCTACAACTAGTACTTATAAGCTTATATACATTAAATTGAATATTTATACAGTAATATAAGCTTACATCTCAAATAAAAAAATATAAACATACATAATCCGTGCCGTGTGATCCCGGCCTAGAATAGGATCATCCTGGTACTGGTGGTGTCGTAAGAGGCGACTAAAGTACGTGTGGTAGAGTCACGTCGTCAGCAATGGCAACACGCATGGGCAGACTCGACCGGATCATTACCACCCCCGGTATTTAAAACCGCCGTGAAGTAGTGGCTTTATGCCACTGCGTTTCGCATCAGGTAATGCCGGGCTCCGGCGCCCAACACACCTTAAAGACAGGCAACGCACCTGTAGCTCCTCTGGCGTTGCACGGGGTCGTGGCCGGCGATAATCACTTACCATCAGGTGACCCGCACGCTCGTTTGCCTTGTCTTTTCCATAAAAATAATAATAATAATAATAATAAGAAAGTAAGGCTACATCTAAAGAACAAAAAGGCGCATTACAATAAAAAGAAAAAGTTTTATGTCATTTCCCTATGAATCAATTTGAAGTAGGTACCTTTAAACTCCGTTCCCATTAAAACACTTAATTTCCTCACTTTCCGCTGAATTCTGGAAGCATTGCGTGTTGAGAGTCATAACTCAACGCCGCGCTTTGCTTCAAAAATAGAGCGAAGAAATGAAAATATTGAATATTTCATTTAAGACTTTCTTTGTTAAGACTTTCTTTGTTAATATGAAAGTTTCAAAACTCAACTTGAATTGCCAGAATTTTTGTTAGTTAATTAAAAGTTTCCGAAGCACTAGTCTGCTCTTCTGATATGGCATAAATATTGGATAATTGTATCAAAATATTTCAACAAAAAAAAAGTAACAGGGTCAAATATATTTTATTAGTTTCCCGTACATGAAGTTGGAGTGCCAGAGGCAGAGGGAACTTGGAAACCTATTGTAACACTAGCGTAGTTCCTTCCTTAAGTACATAATTTATGAACCGACTATCATCGAATGCCATGAAACGTTATTACCACTTCGCCACCGTCACAGTCATATTCATTATACTAATTAAAAAAAAATTCAGCATTCAGTGCAAAATGGAATGTTTTAACACTAGGTACCCTCTGCCTAAAAAAAATTATAACGATATATTATGAAAAGAAGTTAGTGAATTATTATGAAGAGAAGTTAGAGATTAGTATTATTTATTGAAAAAAAAAATAGCTTCAGGCTTTATCCTGCACACAGCAGGGTAGTTGAGTGGTAGAACTCAACGCCGCGCTTAACCTCGACACCAGAGCGAAGAAATGGAAATATAAATTTAAGTAAATATTTCATCTCCTCGAGTGGGGATCGAACCCACAACCAGTCGGTTTTGCAGTCACACCTCGTGCCGCTGCGCCACGACCGGCCTCAAATTGAGGAAGGCTTTTTTTATTTTACAGGATTTTTTAACAAATATAAAGGTACATCTCTGTCTGGGAGCATTATTGAGCCATCGGATTAGTCTGGGTGCTTATAAGGAATTTTGAAATAGCCTGTAAATAATATATGTAAACTAAAAACTTTCATGTATAGCGCAGCTTGCCCTAATTTTAAGCACCCTTTAAGAGGAACCTAAAGTAAAGGACCACGTTAAGGGTCTGGTAATAATAAATATAATTTTTTTACATTATTTATAAAAACATATTTAAATACGAGCGCTTCTATATGAACGTAGGTGAGCGTGTACCTTAAGTTGGCGGAACCTCTGAAAGGCCCCACATTCAACTTAGTACATATTAGTACATAGACTAGACTATTAACCCTCAAATTTTCAGCTTTACTAAAATGACTTAGGTCTGGGGGCCTTATCACCTCAGTCTAATGTGTTAAGGTGTTATACAACTTTTAGTTATTTGTGAAGAAAAGGTGTATGTAAAAACTAGTAAGTAATATATATATATATATATATATATATATATATATATATATATATATATATATATATATATATATATATATATATATATATATATTTTTATAAAAAAACTGCAACTTATCTCTGTTTGTACATAGAATATAATAAAATCTATTGATATTTGTCAATGTATAATGGAACCTTAAACAATGATTTTATTTTCTGTCAGTCTGTTTGTTTATCAGCGCATTTGTAGTATTCATTGTATTTTTGCAAATTTCCCTTAATGTTTAGTGTATTCGTATAATTGAGATGAAATAAATAATTGTGTAGGACTAGCGGGTGATGCCGCGACTTAGTATGCAATCATCAAATCAGCCTATTTTGGTCCACTGCTGGACGTAGGCCTCCCCCAGGTAGTATGCAATATCATTCTAAAATATATACTAAAACAGAAATATAAAAATTATATTTAAAAATAAAATAAAGTTTTATAGTGTTTACAGACTAACAGTTTTAGTTTTATATTCAAATTACGCGTAAAAAATGGAAACTCACATAATTTAAACATTCGAACACGATTCAAATGCTCTAAACCATTAAGCTATATAACATTCATATATCGCCACGGCGCCATTTCGTTAAAAGTTTTTAATTATATTCAAATACTGACTTACAAGGTAATAATAAAATTATTAGATTAGATTTTTTTATAGTTTCTAATCTAATACTTTTTTTGCTTTACGCTGTAGCAGCATAGACAGAGGGACTATGGGAACCTATAATTAAGATATCCCGTTCCCATTAAGACACTTCCGTTCCCCATTTTCTGCTAAATTCTGGAGTGACATACTATATTCATCTTGCCAAAATATGATACTGGCAAATCATATTTAGGACAAATGTAGAATTCATAATTATTAAACAAGGAAGTATTGCCAGGTTTCTGAAAAATGAAACAAGAAACTTATTAATTATGAAAAAAATCACGTTTTGTTCCTTGATGTTCAAGTTCAGTTCGCCAATTGCCTATACAGTAAAGGCGTTATCTTACATCCGTCCATTAATTACGTAGTATACCTGGTTATAGAATAAAATATCGTCTACATATCTTCATTAACCTCGAAATTTACCCTGAAATTACAAGAAAGTTTGACACAAAAGCTCTCTTGAGACACGTTACAGGTTATTTATCTGACAAAATAATTACTAAAATAAAGACAAAATTAGTTTTTAAGCACCATGTATAATATTTTTTATGATTTAAAATGATGATGAAATGTTGTATTGGTTCATTTAGAACTGTCTCACATAATTATAGCTATCTGCCGTCGTTAATTTTCAGTATTGTAATAGTCTGAGGGACATATATAAATATATTTTTTTCTTTTGCTACACTATGTTCTGCATTTAGCAGGATAGGCGTAGAGAACCTAGTGTCGGGACGCTCCGTGTTTCTCCGTCCGAATCCGAATTTTTGACTACCAGATTAGCAAAATAAGAATAATATCATTCTTTTTTTGTGTGTTTGCAATCAGATGATCTCCCATTTCGCCAAGATGATTCTAAAAAAATATACAATAATTACTAAATACTTGACATGCACGGCCATTTTATACATATTTATAGCGTAGATATTTTTAAGTAAACATGGAAGAAGGACCTACATTTAATACATAAAAGGAAGAAAAAAATATGCATTTCAATAATTGTTTTAAGAAAATATGCATGAAAAACAAATTTTCAGTAAGCCGTATTTAATTTTGCAACAACTGTAGAAAAGTATTCAAATACTAGCTGCGAGCTAATGAGCGTTGAAATATTACGAGCAAAAATTTTAATGAAGACATTGCAGTGATTTTAACTTTTTAATTCCTTTGATAATTGAAAAAGCTATTCTTTATTTCCAGTTAAAAAAAGGAAACGTTGCTATCGAAGGCTTGTATTTAATATTACATTTTGCTTAGAATTTTATTATAAAAACTATTGAAATCAAATTTGCTAGATTGGGTGTCTTGGACTACATTTATATATCCTACACGTATTCAAAGTAGACAACTCTGTCTCTAAGTAAGAACAGCATTCAAATTGGGGGTCAGGCCTAGGGGCGCCAGAGTTTCATTGCACACGGGCGCTACACGAGCTAGAGCAGCCCCTGGTGATGGGGTTATTATTTAAATTCAAAGTTTTTAAAAGTTATTAAATATATTTAAAAGTCCTACAAAAAATGATAGAGCTTCTGCAGGAAATCAGAAACAGAAAAAAAATACTAATATCTTAAATTTTATCGGGAGAATCCCCTCTCACTCTCTCACATTGTTAATAGGGACATGCGGTATGTTAATGAAATACGAAAAATATTTGTTAACTTTAACATAACATATTTTTTAATTCAACTACTATAAAATATTTTTAATCAACGCAAGGAACGTACATTGAAATATTTTGCGATAAAAAAACCTCCACTTTCACCTTTGTTAACTAACCTATTCATTTTGTATTTCTTCTGTTTTAAATGTTATAAAGAATGTAATATAAAACACTTATAATTAATATGGTTTAGTGATTCTTACTGTATTTATATATTCAATAAAATAAAAAATAAAAAAATCAGCTTCACGCTGTGTCCCGCACACAGCAGAGTAGATAAAGGGAAGATAGTGTGAAGACACTTCGTTCCCCACTTTTCGTGCAATTCTGGAGGCATTGCGTAATGAGTGATGGAACTCAACGCCGCGTTTTGCCTCGACACCAGACCGAATAAATGAAAACATACATTTAATAAATATTTCATTTCCTCTTGTGGGGATACTCCTCAACTAGTCGCGTTTACAGTCATACCTTGTGCCCCTGCGCCACGACTGGCCTCTCACTTAAACATAATATATTACAGATTTTATATAATATATAGAATCAAAAATCTCTTTTTATATTTAGATAAAATCAGCTTTAATAAATCTTGTATAACTTCTAAAGTTTATGTTGTACTTAATATTGAAAAGCAAAGCGAAAGTTTTCAGGAGTTTAAAATATGTATAACACATTCTCGTTATTACCTTTTAAAATGTTAGGCAACTTCGGTAAAACCCATAGTGGGTTTCGGACTAAAATGGAAGTCATAGTCAAATATGTATACATTTTTTCAAAATAAGAAGTTGTATGCTTAATTTTTAGAACGTCAAATAATTTACGATCAGTTTTGTTACTGTCATACATGATCTGAGAATAACCGGCGGATGAAACTCATTTGATGATTTAATTAGCTTCACGCTTTATCCCGCATACAGCAGGGTGAGCAGAGGGAACCTAGTGTTAAGACACTCCGTTCCCCACTTTCTGCCGAATTCTGGAGGCATTGCGTGTTGAGTGGCAGAACTCAATGCCGCGCTTAACCTCGACACCAGAGCGAAGAAATGGAAATATAAATTTAAGTAAATATTTCATCTCCTCGAGTGGGAATCGAACCCACAACCAGTCGGATTTGCAGTCACACCTCGTGCCGCTGCGCCACGACCGGCCTCATTTGATGATGATATTAAATATCTTCGGGAAAACTCCCTTTACAAGCGTGGTACTGTAAGAGAGGTGGTTGTGGGTTCAATTATCACTCGAGGAGGTGAAATATTTTATATTTTTATTTGCTAGCTCAGGTAACGATACCAATCGCATATATGGAATACAACGTAAAATTAAAATAACACTGAATTTTCTCTTCTCATAAAGAGTGAATGAAACGCGAAGGTAAAAAGACACAAAATAAGCTTAGGTAGAGTAACTTCTAACATTTATTGTTAATGTTGAATAAGAAGTGGGATAGCTGCAAGCGGATACGTGACGAGAATACTCCTCGTGAATAATGAAAAGAAAGACGTAGTACGTACGTACAAAATGTTAATTTCATTTACTTCCTTATACCAACAAGGCAAATTGGACCGTGTTGTAAATCTAAACTATAGAGGTGTTTTGATTTGATTTTGTTGGTTCAAAATGAAACTACGAACTGGATAACAAAAAAGTCGATAAATAACACACTTAATTACCTAGTCTAGAACTATGTCGCATTTCTAAAGTGTGCAGGAAAAGGTAGAGACTAATAGCAATATGCACATGCATGAAATAATGCGTGCATAAAAGGTGACGTTTTTTTAAATTTAACCTAGCAAAAAATAGAAAATTAAGTTCATTTACTGAAAAGCATTATTTTTTATTATATTACAACTATCTAAACTCAGAAGCATACATTTAAAACAAGCTTAAACTAACTAAGATTGGGTAAATCTGTCCTGATTAGCGTTCAAAAACACCTCCGCTATAATGGAAGCTATAAAAGTTGGCGCAAGAGTTCCCTTAAGACGCATTACACCTAATAAATCGCGATGAGCTCGTGCAACGAAATCTTGAAGATTTGTTGCCAAATAATTACGTGCTCTATACAATCTGTTTAAGGAACAGATATAAATTAAATAAAAAGAATAATTAAGTCAAATTTGCAAATAACTTTTTCACATCTCAAGCTCACATATTCATTTCTTCGCTCTGGTGTCGAGGCAAAGCGTAGCGTTGAGTTTCGACACTCAACGCGCTGTGCCTTCAGAATTCAGCAAAAAGTGTGGAACGGAGTGTCTTAACACCAGACTCTCTCTGTCTACCCTGCCACTTGCGGGATACAGCGTAAAGCTGATTTTATTTGCAAATTGAAAATAGCTTTACACATTATATATAAAGTTGCAAACCATGTACATAATCACACAGTAAATAATCATTTCCACGCGGTCTCTAGTCGACATCGCCGAGCGCTGTGCGGGCACAAAGTTAATATAATTTGAGCTCACTAAGCATTTAATTCGGTGCTCGCTCAACACTCAGCACTATCACATAAAAGGTATTCGTGCTATATTTACCACATACATATCTTAATTATAATATGTAAATTTTGTTCATATATAAAATACATGCTTAATATTTTAGCTTTACTTGTCTATATTTTAAAACACAAGAGTATAATATTTAAAAATTTTATACTATTGTGACGGTAAGCGTCACGGGTTTGATTTTCATTTCGGGGTAGAGTAGTTGAAAAAATAAATTAGAATAGAATGAAATAGATTATAGAAATTCTTGTTTGGTTTTACATGTTATTTAGTCGTGGTTATAATAAAAATGATTGGATTTGAGATTTGGCAATCTGCGGACTGAAACTTTTTTAATATAAAATTTGTAATGTTACTACATACAAACTAATAACAAATATAAATGTATATTTAAAT